>JAGKTK010029869.1:0-15735 GCA_018397895.1 Paralithodes camtschaticus
ATACAACACACGTCGCTGGTACTTAAAGGGTTAATTATTTACAAACAGAAATGTCCATAACCATAATAAATATTCAGCAATACTGGTACAGGATATATCATTTTTGGTCTTTCGATCTAAATTTCATGATCTAAATATAATGAAACTCAGAGAGAGAGAGAGAGAGAGAGAGAGAGAGAGAGAGAGAGAGAGAGAGAGAGAGAGAGAGAGAGAGAGAGAGAGAGAGAGAGAGAGAGAGAGAGAGAGAGAGAGAGAGAACCCTTACAATCTACCATTCTTGCACCCCTATGTCACCTGTCTTTCCATTTTCTGTCTCTTACACTCCTACGACTTGCTGTCCTCTTTGTTGTGTGTCTGTATTTTGGGGAGTCTTTTGTATTCCTGTAAGAGAGAGAGAGAGACAGAGGTTAGCCAGAATAGAAGGTATATTTTTTTGTTATCGTACTGAAGGGGTTAAGATAGCAAAACCCATTGTAATCTCATCAGATACTGGTAATATGATTTATGAGCTCATAGAACCACCTCTCTGAGAGGACATTATATAAGTTATACAGTATAACCGGTTTGGGATACTTACCTCATGACTACTGGATTTGCATATTATATAGGCTAATGGACAATGGAATTTATAAGGTTTTAGCATGTCAAAGAGAAAATATGATACAGCTATTATGGTATACATAGATACAAATGGATGCAAATTAGAATGTAGTGAACCCATATGTAATAGAACATACACAGGGAGAGAAAGAGATAGTGAAAAACAAGAAAATACAAGTAGAAGAAGGTATAAGAAGTGGTGCTGGAAGAAGATATCTAGAAACAGAATATAAAGAAGAAAAACAACTGCTAAAGAAGTGTAATCGATAGCGAACAACTTAAAAGAAGGACGTCGATAGCGAATAAAGAAGTAGGGACAGGCACAAGAAGACAAAAGTAAGAAGGAAACTCTTAGGAGAGGAAAGGAAAAATGGCATAGGAAAAGAAGAGGAAGAAGGTGGCGTAGAAGTAGTAAAAGAAGAGAAAGGTGGCATAGAAGAAGAAGAATGAGAAGACGAGAGAGACGGCATAGCAGACGTAAAATAAGAGAAAATTGGCATGGAAGAGAAAGAAGGAGAGGTAGTATAGAGTAAGAGAAAAGTGAAATTGAAGAAGAAATAAAAGAGGAGAGAGGTAGCATAGAAACAGACAAAAGTTGGAAAAAGAAGAAGTAAAAGAGGGGAGAGTTGGTGGCATAGAAGAGTACAAAGGAAATCAAGCAACAACAGATCTAGTGACCCTTCTAGGTTGCTTGTCCAAGGAAGGAAAAGGAAAGAAAGATAACATAGAAGTAGAAGTGAAAGGTAAAATATAAAACGTAAAAGAAGAAAGGTGGCATAGACGAAGAAGGGAAAGGAAGAGAGGTAACATAGAAGAGAAAAAGGAGAGAAAGGTGGTAAATAATAAGGGGGTACCAAAGCAGATGCCAACCAGTCGCCCGTGAGCCCTCAGTGAGAGAGGAGGTGTAGGTCGATCGCTCCCCAGTCTTTCTCCCACGTGCTCCCTTGTGTCTCCCCATCTTCCTGTGCTCTCTCTCTCTCTCTCTCTCTCTCTCTCTCTCGTATTAATTTTCTGTGGGATATTATTATTCATCGTTTATTTTCATTACTTTGACATACGCGTTTGGTGTTTGACATTTCCTTTATCAAAATTGCCATTGCTTGTCTCATTATTTATCCATTATCTTTGCGTTTCTTTAAATATTTCTGCATGTTCTTGTGTTATCAACACCTCATCTTTTACTATTGATTATTATATATTGTCTGTATTGGTTTCTGCATTAGTTGATTATTTTGTAATATCCTTGTTTCATTGAATTTTTGCTTTTTCATCTTGATAATTTTTCGTGTGTAATTATTACAGTATATAAATTATGTGGAATGTTTTGTATTGTATTTATTCCTTTTTTGTATTTACACCCCCCCCCCCCCCTCTCTCTCTCTCTCTTCTTCATACCCATTCCTCCCTCTTCCCTTCTCATCCCCTTTAAGTTTCCTCTAAGTTCGGTTTTATTCACCATATTTCATTTTATCTCCTTTGTCCAGACTTTTCCCACTTAAACTTTTCCCACTTTCTTTCGTCCCTTTTAAGTTTCTTTTTCGCGTGTCTCAAATTCCCTCTCATGTTCCCATTCTCCTTTTCCATTTCCATAACTTAAAACCAATTCTATTTTAAGCACCTTTCCTTATTCATTTTTGTTATACATATTACGTTTTGTTTTACGGCTTCTTACGCATACCAACTTCAAAACATGTTTACATAATCTCGTTTACACCATTTCTTTCTTTTTCGGTTTATTTATCACGTGTTCTAATTATTTCATTATAATACCATTATGTCAACTGTTTTTTTGCACCAATATTTTACTATTTTCCACAAAGTCAATTTGATTATTATCTTCATTTATATTTCTTCTCGCAAGTTAAAATGTCTATATACGGTACCTATTTTTACCTTCATATTGCAAGTTATGCCTTTATATAACTGCTATGTTATTTTTGTTTAGCTATCTTATACTATTTTTCCCCTCGTCTTTGCTTACCACTACCACTTTCCCCCAGGGCCATTTATACACACCCCTACGGCCTCTAAGAGCACTACTTCAGTCTTATCAATACTCTCTATCGAACACCATCTTTAGAGCGTAATTCCACCCAGGTTTCGAGTATTTTTATGTTCAGTACCACCATTTCACAACTATATCCTCCACTCTTTTCCTTTATCCATTTATATATCTCTCTTATATTTATCTTTTTATATTTTCACTTCTATGCATTTTAGTTATCATTTATTGTTTCTGTCTTTCTCACTATTTCCGTTTCTTACAGTTTTATACTATTTACGGTTTATCTTTTGCATACAATTACACTACTCTCTCAGTACCATTTTATACACCCCTAGCTCTTCTAAGAGTACTATTTCAGTCTTACCGATGCCAACTATCGGCCACCATCTTAATAATGGTGTCATTCCATCCAGGTGTCCAGTATTTTTATATCCACCTTTCCACTGTTATATCCTCCACTCTCTGCCTTAATCCACAAGTATAGCTCTCTTATATCTTTCTGTCTGTATATATTTTCTCTATGCTATTACTCTATTGTTTTCTGTCAGTATTTTGCTTTGTTTATACTTATTTACCTACTGTATAATTATCTAACTTTATTTGCGTGTTTTATTTTGTTTCTTTCTCTGTTTCAGTCACGGTTTATCTATCAATCTGTATTTTTATCTATTTATTTAATCTATATACATCTTCAGTTATGTGTTTCTATCTATCTATCTATCTATCTATCTGTCTGTCTGTCTGTCTGTCTGTCTGTCTATGCAATTACCTCTTTCACCCTTCACCTCCCAAGCCCCATCATTCTTCCCCACCACCATTTCCTCCAGTGAGGAAACAGTATAATCTCATATAAGAAATTGAAGTGCCAATCAGTGCCACTGAAGGTCGAATGAATGGCACTGTTGGAACTTGGGCCTGTTCGTGAAATGATATTTTAGACAGTATTTTGTGAAACCAAGATTCTTATTAAAATATATGGAAATTAATGGCACACTAATAGTACACATAAAGAAAGTGGAAATATATGCAGTTAATGTGGACCCAAAATGTCTGTTCAAACTTCGTAGCAAAACATCTGGAAAATAATGGCCTAGTAACAGCATACGGTATACTGTATAACAAAACATGGACATTTATGCAGTCATTGTGAAACCGAAATTGCTATACAAACTTCATATAAAGTACATGGATAATAGTGACACGGTTAAAGCGTATTCATAAAACAATGACAACACAATAATGTAGTCCTTGTGAAACCGAGCTTGCTGTACAAACGTATCAAAGCACACGGAAAATATAAAGTTTATGTGACGAATAAGATACAGTTTATGCAGTTAATATGAGGCTGATCAAACTGTGCATGAATGGCATAACAATATATGGAAAACATAATTTTTATTCAGTTACTTGCGATAATGTTATATGTGTCTTTCCTATCTATTTTGACGTAAACACAGAAATAATTTAAGTAATCCAGATCTTTTAATGAACTTAGAAATAATTTATCAGAGTTTAAGGGATGAAAATGATGTCAACTATACCTAGAGGCCAACCCGGTACCCGAGTTTAGTACAATCGTTTAGTGTTAGCCAAAATATAATTAAGCCAATGTATAATTGTCCTGAAGGGGCTATGTGAGGTATTTCTAAACCCCTTGATTACGAGAGCCTTTTTCCTAAGCTAAATAAACTCGTCTAACGTTAGCCAGAATATTTTAATGAAAAGGTTAGGCGGGCTAAAATCGTCTGGTGCCCGCTACAACATACAATTCAATATTCTAGTTAGTTAAGGGAGGTCACCGACTTTTTTTAATCTTTAGCTCCTTTTCTCTCTTTCCTTGGCTTGTATCCATTCGGCCCCATTCAGCCAACTGTTTTAAGACGCTTATCCCCGTCCAGGTGTCTATTTCTTCCTGGCGAGCGATAGCAAGCCAGCATTGTATGGAGAAATCCGGCTTCGCCGGAGAAATTTTGCTATCGAAAATGTACAAATTTAGCTTACTGTCAAACCAAAAATATATATATGCTGGCTCGCTACCGCTTGCCAGGAAAATATTGACACCTGGATGGGGGTAAACGTCTTAAAACAGTAGGCTGAATGGGGCCGAATGGATACAAGCCAAAGAGAGAGGGAGAAAAAGAGAAAACAAGCGAGGTGGGCTCCATTAAACCACAACTTTATAGATTATGTAATAAAAAGTACTCGATGATCCTGGTTACCTCATTGATTGAAGATGCACAAACAAATGCCGTAGACTTTATATGTCACTACCCGTGCATTTTGAGATTCCGAACGGTTTTGTCAATCATATGAATTAGAGTGTACTATTTTTCATTACTACCTCTATACGATTTTATTCATTATATTTAAACACCATTTAGGAAAATATTATTGACATTTCGCTTATAACTTTTCCAGGCTACTAAAGAACTTTTATATATATCAAAAGGTTGATTAAAATAATGTTATCCATTTTTTCCTAGAGGTACATTCTCCAAAGAAGTGAACTGAACAGCCAAACCTAAGCCTTAGCAATGCTTTGAAGTTGAAGTTAGAGTCACTGTGTACTTCCTATACTGTTATATTTATAACACATCGTGGAGTTTATATATCTTTGGTGAAAATTGAAGTACTAGAAGAATTGCAGATAACCCATGTCATTTCTTTATTCCAAAAGGTAAAAGGGTTAAATATAGGTGTGACGTCACAAGGAATGCCCCTATATAACCCACTGTCTCAGGCCTAACCACCGCTAGTGTAACGTCTGGCCATTAAAGTACCATTCTTGTCTGGGCTAATTGAGCTTCTTACATTTTGTTAGGCGCTCTCTTAACTTGCATACAACTCTCCATTGATATCCAGTTATATAAATGAAAATGTTGACATTGTTATCTACTGGAATATGAAATACTTTTCGAACATTGTAAACTATTTTGCTGTTAGCCAGTTTAGAATAACAAATTATATTGTAATGCGATATTAATATAATTATATTTAGTCCCACCACCGGTAGAACTCAATCCTAAGGAGAATATTTTGTTTGATATTACTCTGAATAAATTAAAATCATATTTATCGTACCATACCAAAAGAGTTCAAGGCAGCTTGACTAATATTGTTTTCTGCCTATATAAAAAAAGCGCCAGCATCAAACCAATGTTTCCCTGGCAGTGGTACGAGCTGCCATGTCCGATACAATCCCACACAGTGCCATCCGAACAGTGCCGCAGCGCCTCTCCAACAGTACCCCTGTCACAGTGAACGACAGGGCTGGCGAGCTAGTCAATGGGGCCAGTGCTGACAACAATGGCAATGCGTCGGATCATAAAATGAATAACAACGGTGATTTTAGTAAAACAATTTCAATTTGTGGTGCAGTGCCAGATCGACAGATGAAAAACAGTGAATTAGGTAAAACGATCTCTGTCGATATACATACACCAGTAGCATGTAAAAAAATGAAAAATGGTGAATTAGAGAAATCTGTGAAAATTGATAGCCAATCGCCATTAAACACATTAGAGCGAACACATAAAACTAGTAGAGTAAGCAGTGAAAGCCCCACTCGCATGTCTATCCAAGAAAGAAATATGAAAAGCAGTGATATTGGCACCGATATGGCAATTCGTAAAGGAAAGGATAATGGGGCAGATAGGGAAATAACAAAGAGAAAGATGAAAAACGGTGAAGTAGAAGATAAGTTAAATAAAAACATGAAAAGCTTCGAATTAGACATAGGTACACTTAACCGAAAATTGAAAAACTGCGAAATGAAGAAGGATACACTAAACCAAAAACTGAAAAACGAAACAGGAGACAAGGATGCGACAAATCAAAATACCAACAGAAATGGTGAATTGGACTACCAAAGGTTTGAGCCCCAGCGTATGTCGGGACTACCAGACGAATATCGCGACAGTGCTAGCCCTCCGGTAACCTCGAATGCCCTGGATCCGGAGCCACAGTGCCGAGATACCCTAAAACACCCGACCAAGCGCCTCCTGAGATCCCAGTCCCTCCCGGTCTACTCACGGGAGTCGGGGCAACCAGGGGACGATACCGGCAGACAGGGCACTAGTACTTCAATTGGCTATTCTGAAGCCGGGCGCCGATACCGGGACAGGCGGGCCACTATGACCCAGCACTATTATCCTGAAGGAGGTTGGGGTTGGGTGATAGTGCTTGTGGCCTCGCTGATACACGCCGTCAACCATGGACTACACTTGGCCTTCGGTGCTCTTCTACCTCTTGCTATGGTTCGGTTCGCCCAGAACGCCACTCCTCTAGGTAAGATTGGCAAGATTGCAAAACGAGTACCGGTAGTATATTAAGAAATACAGAACAAATAAAATGGTAAATGTTATTACTCGTGTATACTAATAATTTTCCATTAGGTAAGATGGTTAATAGTAATGATTCTAAGAATTAATAAATACGTGATGATTCCATTTTTTTTTTGTTTTTTTCTATATTCCAACTACTCCCTCTCGGGCATAGGCTGATAACCTTTACACTCTACCGCTGAACACTGAACACGGTGAGGCCCGTGAGGTCTTGTTCCAGTCTAGGGAGTGAGACATGCGAAGCGCCCCGGCTTCCTCATTAGAGTCTTTCTCGTGTTTTGTTTGAAACCTCCGGTCTGCCGGATGCATGAAGCGCAATGTATGGTTTTTACTCCTTTTCGTTTGTGTGTGTGTGTGTGATTCACCGAACTTGTTTAGTCAAGGGGATTCCACGCAATGCGAACTTCAGCTCATTATCGCGCCTCCTTAACTGGGAATGCATTTCGTGAAGTGCATGTCATATGTTAGTTTATCGTTGGCTGTGGATGTGAGTGTAGTCTGTAATTAGTCAATCAGCGACATTTGAAATATATATATATATATATATATATTTTTTTTTTTTTGTATGGTACCAGTCTCACTCGAAGGCCTATACGATACCCTTCTCACCTTGTAACAGACCACCAGCCCCCAGAGGGGACATCACAACTTTGTCCACTTACTGTATACCAGGTTCCTATTTATACTGCTAGGTGAACAGAGGTTACACCGTTAGGAGACTTGCCCAAATGTCTCTTCCCTGCTCAGGTCTCGAACCAGGACCTTCTGGTTGTGAGCCAAACACGAGGAGGTGTGTGTGTGTGTGTGTTCCCAATAATGTAACTCAAGAACGAATTAGTTGATTTTCACCTACAGATGTCTGGCCCGTATGGCACCTGCCTAGATTCTATTCACCTTTATTTAACACTAGGAGGGGTACCCGGCGTTGCCCGGGTTTAAATTCTACTACCATAATCACCATCATCAATCACTACTACCACAATCATCACAATACTACTACTACCATAATCACCGGCCTCGACCTCCCTGTGCCTCATTAAACGGCGACCTCGATTTCGGCCGCTAAATGACCTCCGATTTTTGATCTGACCTCATCCGTACCCCATTTTGGGGAGCTGCGAACAACTTTCGTTCCATACACCTTTTCGATCGGAGGCCTCCTGCCCCAAACGGCCATTTTTTTCGCATTTTTTTTTCGCTCACGTATACTACACAAGTTCTGCCGAAAATGTTATTAAACAAAAGTGTCTCTGCTTTCCACTAAACTCGCCTAAAACCATCTCCAAAGCCTGGGCTTTCCAACGGTGCCCCACACTCCCACCTGGCACCAAAACTGTGGGAGGAGTTTAGTAACAAAGGTCGGGTAACTGACAAACAGACAAACATTGACCTTTATTTATTAAGATTAGAAAAGTTTCCCACATCCGCCCACTTTCGTTTTCTTCGGTCCATCCAAACACGACTACAAGAAGCGAATGTTCAATATCTATGATATTCAACGTATTATTTTCTGGTTAGCCACTGACCACACGCAAATATGAGAGAGAGAGAGAGAGAGAGAGAGAGAGAGAGAGATGTATTACCTTAAAGGGGGTAGGGGGTATTGTTTGGTCCATTTATTTATTTATATATTTTTAAATTTCCTCCCAAGACCCCTATCAAGCTTAAAAAATCACCCCCTTGACTAAAGGTCCTAAAATGACCAAACAAATTAGGGTAAACATGAGGGAGAAGGAAGTGCAGACAAACCAAACCTCCCCTTAACATAGACAAATTCATAGTTTCTCACCTCTTTATTTTTTTGCATTCTCCTGACGGGCTATTTTCCCCGGCTATTTCCTCCCGGGGTCCCTGGGCTATTTCCGGGCTATTTACCTGATCGCGGGCTATTTTTCCCCGCGTCTTGCGTCATTTCCCGCCCAATATGTTTACCCTTCCGCCTCACCGGAGACCGCCCAGTGACCCCCGATGACAGCTGGAGAGAGAGAGAGAGAGAGAGTACAAAGGAGTACAAAGGAAATCAAGCAACAACAGGTCTAGTGACCCTTCTAGGCTGCTTGTCCTCCAAACAGTGGTTTAGAGTGGGTAAGGGAACTACTGCCCTGCCACTAATGTGGCAGGACTAGGAAGTTAGTAGGGGACATATGGGTTAGTAACTGAGGGGAGGATAAAGTTATTCATTTACAAACGCAGTCAGTCGCGGGTTTGATGCGAGATATTTGTCTAGGCGGAATTTAAATGAATCAACGGTGCTGCAGTCTATAACGTCTCGGGGAAGCCCATTCCACAAGTTGACAACTCGATTGAAGAAGAAATTCTTAGATTCGTGCGAGTTAAAAGATTTACCAATAATTTTGCAACCGTTTCCCCGCGTGTAATTAGATTGGTCGATAGTGAAGTACTTACTACAGTTCATATTGTCGATGCCTTTGATGATTTTGAACACTTGAATTAAGTCACCTCTTAATCTGCGCTGGGTTAAAGGAAATAGATTTAATTCTCTAAGACGCTCTTCGTATGGTTTGTTCTTTAGGCTAGGTATCATTTTGGTAACTCTACGTTGAACTCGTTCTAGCTTGTTTATATCTTTTTGGTAATAAGGGCACCAGGATTGAACGCAGTATTCCAGAAGAGGGCGGACTAAGGAATTGTAAAGGGTTAGGATAACGTCTTTGGATTTATGCTCAAATGACCTGCCTATAAAGCCAATTATTTTGTTTGCCTTCTTAACAACTTCTGAACATTGTTGACTCGGTTTTAGGTTACTCGATATTGTTACTCCCAGATCGGTTTCTCTGTTTACATTCTTAAGCTGAGTGCCATTCATCGAATAGTTTGCTTTCTCATTTAGGTATCCGATATGTAGTACTTTACATTTATCCGCATTGAAACTCATTTGCCAAATTTGGGCCCAACATGACAATTTATCTAGATTGTGTTGCATATCGTCAACTTGTTCTTTTGAGAGTACGCTATTTGCAATTTTTGTATCGTCAGCAAATTTTGAGATTGTACAGGTGAGACCCTCATCTATGTCGTTGATGTAAATTAGAAAGAGAATTGGTCCTAGTACCGATCCCTGGGGTACCCCGCTACTTACATTGGTCCATTTAGATGCCTTACCGTTTATGACTACTCTTTGCTTTCTGTCGCTGAGCCAATTTTCTATCCATTTCAACACACCGTCTTGTATTCCATGCGCTTTTAGTTTTAGCAGTAAACGTTTGTGGGGAACTTTGTCAAAGGCCTTTTGAAAATCAAGGTATATAATATCTACAGCTTTACTCTCATCGTAGAGGTTGAGGATATCGTGGAAGAAGTCTAAGAGGTTTGTTAAACAGGAACGTTTTTTACGAAAGCCGTGTTGAGTATCTTTAAGTATGTTATTTTCCTCTAAGTGATTTACGAGTCTGTCTCGTATGACCGTTTCTAGCATTTTACATACAACTGAGGTTAAGCTAATTGGACGATAGTTACTGGGTAGGGATTTGCTGCCTTTTTTGAATATCGGTGTTACGTTGGCTAGCTTCCACTGATCAGGCATAGTTCCAGACTGCAAGGATTTATTGAATAGTAATGTCAGTGGTTTGGAGAGCTCATCCTTAGCTTCCTTTAGAACTCTAGGCGAGATTGTATCAGGTCCAGGCGGAGCCAGGAAGGAGGATATGCAGGAGTGGAAGGTGAGTGTTAGTTCCCAGATTGAGGCTATATGTTCAATATGTGGTGCTCAGGCTGGGGACATCGAGCCTGGACAAGATTTGAGTCGGGCTAGCCTAAAAGAAATTCAAACTCATATGGGGCAACTCCAGGACCAAAATGAAGCTTTAAGATTACAACTTGAAGAATACAAAGGGCAAACCAAGGAAATTAAAACACATGTTGAGGAGATTAAGGAGAAACACAATAAATGGGTTAATGACGAAGGAGGAAGAGTGAAAAAAGTGGCAATGAAGGAAATCATGGAGGAACAAAAGAAACAATCAGAAAGGGAAAATAAAGATCTAGAATCAGTGGTAGTAAAAGCTATGAGGAGAAATGAACAGGTCCTGCGTGAAACAATAGATAGAAATAAGTGTATTATTGTATTTGGGGATATAGAGGAGCACATTATTGAGAGGAAAGCTAGGGATAAGGAAGAAATTAACAAGGTAAAAACATTAATCAAGCATGTCGATGAAGAAGGAAACAACTGGAGAGATGATATTGAAGAAGTTAGGAGAATGGGTAATTATAGTAAGGGAAACACAAGGCCAATGAGAGTGCAGTTTAGGTCTAGGGTAACAGTGGATGCAATAATGAACGTAACATGGAGACTTAACTTGACCAGCAAGTTTAAGAAAATTACAATTAGAAAAGACATGAGTATTGAGGATCGAAACATAAGAAAGGAATTGCAAACGGAGGCAAATGAAAATAATGGAGAAAGGACGAAAGAAGACGAAAAGAAGTTTTTCTGGAGAGTGTGGGAGGGAAAAGTCAAGAAATGGTATATAAAGCGAAGGGACGAAGTAGGGAGGGAAAGGGAGATGGTGAGGGTGACGGAGGAGAAGGCAGAGAAAGGGGAGGTGGAAATAGAAAGAGAAACAGTCCAAGTGGAGGCAAAGGGAGGGGAGGTGGAAACGGAGCGAGAAACAGTCCAGGTGGAGACTAGAGAAGAGGAGACAAGCTAGGAAATAAATTGGGAGGGGTACGTACACAAAAGAAAGGAACGGGTAGGGACGAAAAAAATAGGGAAAATATTGGTAACGCTAAGTTCATGTATACAAATATTGATGGGTTAATTTCCAAAAAGATTGAGTTTGACGAATATGTAAAGAGAGAGAGGCCCGGGGTAGTATGTTTGACTGAAACTAAGCTTAACCAGGAGGTAGACACGAATATAATTAGTTGTGCGGGATACAGTACATGGAGAAGAGACAGGTTAGGAAAGCTAGGAGGAGGAGTGTTGATCATGGTAGATAATAAAATTACTGCTAAAGAATTAAAACTTAGTGATAGCATTGCTGAAGTGGTAGCAGTTGAAATTGAGGATAATGATAGGTCAAAATTAGACATTGTATCAATGTATTTACCTCCTAAGACTAAATCTTGGAGCAACGATGAATATAATGAATTAATTTTGGAAACCTTGCGAATGTTAGAAATTATTTGTAAAAGGAAAAATAGGCTTATTCTTGCAGGGGAGGTGGATTGGGAATGTTTGGATGTGGGTTCAAATGAAAATACTTGGGGTAGCAAATTTCTTGAACTAACAATGGGGTATCTACTAACACAACACGTTACGGAAAATACAAGATTTAGAGGAGGTGATGAACCATCAAGACTTGACTTATTATTCACCAAAGACCCCCAAGAAATAAAGAACCTAACATATTTGAGTCCCATGGGAAAAAGCGATCATACTGTGATTGAATTTGAATGACAGTGGAATTTCTGGAAGGCAGAGAGGAGGAACATAGGGAATATAGACTAAATTATTGTAAGGCGGATTATGAATCATTACGAGGATACTTTGCAAATATAGATTGGTCATTTATTGAGCAAGAACAGAATATTCAGGTAAAATACACCATGTTACTAGATATTTACAGGGAGGGGGTAGATAAATATGTACCAACATTTAAGGATAGAAAGCTGGCTAAGGAGAAAGAGTGGTTTAACATGCGATGTCACATTGCCCAGAACAAAAAGGACTCTGCATGGAATAAAGTGAGAAGGAGACACACTGAGGAAAAATGAATTAGTATAAGAATGCTAGAAACAACTATGTCAAGACTATAAGAGAGGAGAAAAAGAACTTTGAAAAAGATATAGTAAACAAATGTAATAAAGAACCCAAACTGTTCTATAGTTATATCAACGGCAAAACAAAAATAAAGGACAAAATAACAAAGCTTAGGGTAGAGGGTCAATTATATGAAGACACAGTGGGTATGTGTGAAATTATGAATGATACATTAACATCCGTGTTTGTGGAGGAGGATGACTATGTAGAACCTGTGGTGGAATTGAACGAGATACAGGGACTAGAGTCGATAGAAGTCAACAAGGATGAACTAAAATCATTGTTGGAAGAATTGGACGTGAGAAAATCTATGGGCCCAGATAACATTGCTGGATGGGTATTAAGAGAATGTTCTGAACAACTAGTGAGACCTATTTTTAATATTGTTCAACACTCATTAAACAAGGGGGAACTTCCCTTAGAATGGAAACAAGCAAATATAACGCCAATATATAAAAGTGGAAATAAAGAAGACCCGCTAAATTATCGACCGGTATCCTTAACGAGTGTTATATGCAAGCTTTGTGAAAAGATTATTAGAAAAAGATGGGTGGGTATGTTGGAGGAGAGGGAAATAATTTCAAGCAAGCAGTTCGGGTTCAGAAAAGGTCATTCGTGTACCACAAATTTGTTGAGTTACTATGATAGGGTAATTGACATTGTACAAGGGAGGGTAGATTGTATTTACTTAGATTTCAAGAAGGCATTTGATAAGGTGCCTCATAAGAGATTGTTGTGGAAGCTCAGGACTGTGGGGCGGGTTGAGAGAGTATTATTAAAGTGGATGGAAAACTATTTAATTGGGAGGGAAATGCGAACAGTAATAAAAGGAAAGTTCTCCTCGTGGAAAAGGGTAAAAAGCGGAGTGCCTCAAGGATCGGTGTTGGCCCCAATCATGTTTTTGGTTTTCATCAACGACCTTCAAATGGGAATAGGCTCATATATATCTATGTTTGTTGATGATGCAAAATTAATGAAGCATATTACAAGTAGGAGTAGTTGTGAAGAATTACAGAGAGACCTAGATAAATTATATGAGTGGAGTCAAACTTGGAAAATGGAATTCAACACGAGTAAGTGTAAGGTTCTTGAGATGGAAAAAAGTAAATATAGACCTTCTTGGGGATATAAAATAGGAGATGAAATCATTAGTAAAGCTGGGAAAGCAAAAGACCTAGGGGTAGTTATGGCAGACAGCTTGTCATCTGAACAGCATATAAATAAAATAACTGGTGAAACCTATGCAGTGTTGACT
This sequence comes from Paralithodes camtschaticus, assembly GCA_018397895.1. Taxonomy (NCBI): domain Eukaryota; kingdom Metazoa; phylum Arthropoda; class Malacostraca; order Decapoda; family Lithodidae; genus Paralithodes; species Paralithodes camtschaticus. Next base: position 13,989 of record JAGKTK010029869.1, read on the forward strand.
AACATGAGAATAGCTCTGAATTATTTAGATGAAGAGATGTTAGCAAAAATAATAGGGACAATAATACGACCAAGACTGGAGTATGCAGCAGTGGTGTGGTCTCCACACCTTATAAAACATAATAAAAATCTGGAAAGAGTTCAGAGAGTTGCCACTAAGATGATAGGTAGCCTTAGAGACCTGCCATATGAGGAGAGATTGGAGAGGCTAAAGCTGCCAACGCTGAGGGAGAGGAGAGAGAGAGGTGACATGATCATGATGTTTAAGTGTGTGAAAGGTTTTGAGAAGATCGACAAGGGAGATTTTGTGGTGAGGGACGAGGGAAGAACCAGAGGTCATGAATGTAAGTTGAGGAAAGTTGTATGTAAGTCTGATGTAAGAAAGTTCAGCTTCCCGTATAGAAGCATTGATTGTTGGAATAAATTGGATGGGGAGGTGGTGGGAGCAAGAAATATCCAAACTTTTAAAGCAAAATTGGATAAATGTAGAGAGAGAGACAGGACAACACGAGCTTAGGCTCAAATCCTGTATACTACAATTAGGTGAGGACAAAAACACGCACACACTCACTCACGCGCACACACACACGCACGCACACACACGCACACACACGCACACACACACACACACACACACACACACACACATACACACACACACACACACACACACACACACACACCTTTTACATTGATGTCACATAAAATTTCACATTGATGTCACATAAAAAAAGAAAGATACTGTAGAGTGGGTAAGAAAACCCTGTACCATTGTGTTGCGATTGCGTGTTTTTTTTATTTGTTTATTTGCTTTTCTTAGGAAGGAAATTTAGGAATTTAAAGGTTAAAAATTAAAAACAAAAATTAAATGGCGTGCTTATTGTCCATACTTATCATGAATATAGGACGCAATTAAGTGTATTATATTTTAGTAGTTTTATTGTTTCTTACTTTATTCTTCTATGTACAAAATAAATTTGAAAATAAATATAAATAAATAAACAGATACAAACAATAGAAACCCTTGTCTTGGGCCCTCTTCAGTGTCACAACCGAAGTGGACTCGAGAGAAACGAAATATGTAGAATTAACATTTCACCTTAACCACTTTTCGTTATGTTGGTAAGTTTCTCCCATTCATTTACCAACAATTTCGGTAATACGAACACAAATGCATAGTGTTCATAATAATATATACTATAATAATATAATACTATAATAATATATAATAATAATACTATACCCTGTTTCATTTCATATGACGGTAAAGTGAATCCCTTGGAAGCAAATTTCTCGATACTTAATGGATAGATATGAAACCACTATGTCTCTGCCTCATATTAAGACCAAGTTTATATCATTAGAACCATATTTCACTACAAAATCTTCAAAATATCAGAGAAATCTTGATGGGAACTTTGCAATTTACCGTCAGTTGAAAAGAAACAGGGTATAGCATTATAAAGTTTTGACAATGAAGGAATGATCTTCATTTAGAGTATTTTTATTAAGGGGAGAATTGTATTTATATTTTCTTTATATATTATTTTAGTTTTTAGTCTATAATGGGCACTTTATCTACCCCCTTTCATACCCACATTGCTAGAGTGTATCCCGCATCAAACGAATACCAAATAGTGAATGCTGATACAAGAAAGATAATTTGATATCTCCCCTTTTTCGTTGAGATACCAGTTTATTCCTATTGTTATAGCCCATCAAGGTGAAGGGTGTCACTGTGGCACGGG
>JAGKTK010029870.1:0-15735 GCA_018397895.1 Paralithodes camtschaticus
AATCACCACTAACACCACTAGTACTACTATCACTATCATAAACAGTATCAGTGTCATCATCACCCTCATCACTGCCATCATCACCAACACTAAAGGGCCTGTCACACATTCATGATCTCAATAACGATTACCGCCGAACAAGGGACCGCAGGTATGTCGTGAGCGTGGTTTTAGGCAATTCCAAGGTGCCGTGAATGAATCGGTGTTGGTGGGAAAACATTTCAAGCATGATTGAAATTTTCACAGACGGTCAACGACCTCCAATAATGCGCCGGGAATCCTGGCTAGCCTGCAGATGTCTCTGTGACATGCCGTGTGAAGGTACAGGTAACTGCAGGCATGACTGGGGCAATCAAGGGCATTCTTCGTTTGTAGTTGGTGCCGCGGCTGCCGCCAACATGCCGGTGTCAATTACACAAGGCAATCGTACGCGAGAGGGATAGAGAGAGGCAGGGTAGAAAGGTAGATAGGCAGGATAGAAAGGGAGGTAGCATAGGTAAGGAGGTAGATATATAGGGTAGAAAGGTAGACAGGCTGGTTAGAAAGGTAGATAGGTAGGGTAGAAAGGCATATTGGCAGGCTAGAAAGGCAGATAAGTAGGATAGAAAGGTAGGGTAGATAGGTAGATAGGCAAGATAGGAAGGGTAGAAAGGTATATAAGCAGTATAAAAAGGTAGATATAGGGTAGAAAGATCCCCCCTGATACTACACTCCTTGTCCGGTTGGGGGGCTTCAGGGTCGTCGTCGGGAGCTTGATTGGGGAGGGGAAGGGGTTATGGTTATTTCCCACCCTCTCCCCTCGAGATTTCGTCATCGGCTTGTCTAATTTTGTGTAGTTATTCTTTCCTCTTTCTATGTTTTTCCCCTACTGTTCTTATTCTGTCTCGTTCGGTTGCCCTCCGGGCGACCTATTTCATATGCCTCCCTGGCCTAGCTAGGTTGCAGGCTCCTGACCTGATGTGTCTCTTCGGTCGCTGATGCGGCCAAGCTGACTCGATTCCCCTTAGTGGTGCATTTTTTTTTTGCATCTAGCTGTATTTTTTTTTCCTTAGACCTGATATCTCATTCTTCGCCCTTGATCACTTCTTCGTTGGTGCTGCAGTGTAGCAGTTCTTGCCTCATCCTTCGGCCCTGTCCTATAAGAGTTCTGCTGTAGAGCTCATGTGGTCTGGCTGAACTGATGAAATGGCGAGAAATGGCTGCGTGTCTTCACCTTCCTAGAGTTGTTCACCTCCTGCCATTCCCTATCTATCTTGACGTGATTAGTTGTCCATCTAGATCTAATCCTGCAGGCTAGCCCTATGAAAGTCCTTTTGGGGAAATCAGTTGTCCTGTTTAAACAAATTTTTAAAAAAAAAAAAAAAAAAAAGGGGGATAGAAAGATAGATAGGCAAGGTAGAAAGGGAGGTAGGTTAGGTAAGGAGGTAGGTTAGGTTAGGAGATAAGGAAGCCAGGAAGGAAAAGGCATAAGTTAGGCAAGAAGGAAGTAGAGTTGAATACCTAGGGAAGAAGGATGAGAAGGCAGTGAGGCAAATTGTGCAGGAAGATAGGCATTCAAGCAGGGGGAAAGACAGGGTAGACAGAGGGGTAAATTACGTAGGTAGGAAGGAAAGGTTGGTAGGCAAGGTAGGAAGGGTAGGTAGGCCTAGGTAGGTAGAAAGGAAAGGTAGGTAAGGAAGGCAGAAGTAGACAGGGTAGGCAGGAAGCAAGGGTAGGTAGTCAAGGCAGGGAAATAAGTAGTGTAGACAGGGGAGGCAGGCAGGGAGATAGTTAGTGTCTTTCCCTCATCCTCTGACTGCTTCAAGCTCTGTGGGTCCAGACATTTTGACGTACCTTGAATTTGGCTCTCTTTCATTCTTTCAACTTTGGGGGAGACACTTATTATAGGCAGCTTGCTTTTTTGTCTCCTTCATACACATAGAAAAAAAAAATATATATATATAAAAAATGGAAGTACAGGTATTTGTGGGAGGGCCACCTCCGGAACAACGGTGACCATTCGGCACTGACCAATGGCACGCCATAGGCAATCTGCCAACTGGACCCAAGTGTTCCATCGTCATCCGTCGTAGATGTACCGCAGCTGCATCTGCAGCCATACCCATGGTGCACCTGCAAGGTGCGGGTGGGGACCAAAGGAATGCCTTCATCATTCTTGACATATCCCGCTAGAGCAGTGAGACCCTTTCGGCACATACCGCTGCATGACGCAGGGGCACCGCCCCTCCCCACATGGGTGCCGGTGCTCCTGTGGCTATCGTTATTGGCATGCCCACCGTCATTATTTTGGATAATCTGGAGATGGATCACTATGATTACTCACGTGCATTGGCTCTCTGGATGATTATCAGGGTCGCAGGCATCTATGTGAATGTGTGGCATGCCCTTAAGCCTATTACTATTATCATCATTACCACTATCACTGCCACCATTCACCATCACCATCATCAACACTGACCTTTAGGCAGCAACCACCGTCCCATCAGCAACATCACCAGCAGTACTTGTTCCAACACTCGTACCCATTGCTCGTTGGGCAATTTCAAATCCAGCTTTAATGAAATATATTGAAATATTAGATTCATACACAGGGTAGAATGCATAGAAGAATTCTGTTTAGCTCACACAACAAAAGCATTAACTATAGTCTGTTCAACTTGGTAGCTTAGTCCGAGCTCTTCCTCACAGTCCTTCCAAGCTGAGGAACTTTTAATTTATCTTTTGAACTGATAAAAGTGCTTAAGTGTTCAATTTCTCAGGCCACTCCATGCCCCACCATCAAACGTTATTGCTTTAATTCACAATTATGCTTAAGGGTTGAAGTTTTATTACCTATAGTCTATTATTTACAATTATGCCAACAAATTTCACCCCAAATCTCTAAAGCCCCCAAAATGGCTAGAACAAATGGGCTGTAATTGCTATACTTATTCCCTGGCTAACTCTTCCCAAATGGTAGAAATATTAGATCGATTAGTCTAGTCCATTTTTAGTTGTAGACGTTTGTGGTCAAGATTTCTGGCCTAATTATAATGAACAGACTATACTTGATATGAACCAACTGTAGCCAAGTAACGTTAATAATTCGTCTGAATGACCAATATTAGTTTGTCATGAGATCCAAGTTTGACTAACTGTCACAGAGCTGAACCATCCTGTGGATCTTAGAATAATGGAATCTGTGAATCATTGGTCGATAATCCGTAATGTTTTCTTAAATTTGAATGAAGTTTAAACACCTATGGCCAATTCAATTTAGTCAAGAGAGATATATTTATGTACGCATCTCATATGCTGATAACTCTACCTTACACTATTCAACTATTTTTTCACAAAACCTAACATGCAATCACTCAAAATATCATCTGACGATGCCATAGCACGCCTATCTTCTGATATAGCAATGATTTCTGATTGGGGCAGAGAAAATATTGTTACTTTCAATGCCTCCTAGACCCAATTTCTCTTTCTGTCTACCCGTTGCAATCTTCCACAAGACTATCAATTACTCTTCAACAATACACAAATCAACCCTTCATCTTCTCTCAATATTTTTGGTGTATCTTTTTCATCTGACCTATCTTGGAAAGATTATATTACCACTCTTGCTAAAAACAGCTTCCCAGAAGTTAGGTGTGCTCAACCATCTCCGTGGGTTCTTCACCCTCGCACAGCTGAATCCTTGCTCTGTATAGGAGCACAGTGCGCCCATGTATGCAGAGTCAAAAGCATTTCACCTCGTCAACTCATTTCCTCTTACTATTTCCCTACATTCTACACGCCACAATCTTGCATATCTTTCACTCTTCTATCGCTATTGCAAAAACCAGTGTTCTTCAGAGCTATCTGAGCTATCTGAGCTATCTGAGCTATCAGAGCCACAAGTACCCTTGTGGCGAGTGCAAAGCACCCGCCTTTCAACACAGTCCCACTCCTATTCTGTCCAGCTCTCCAACCCAAGAATTAGCAAATGTTTTCAATCTTTCCTCTACTCAACAAGTGAACTCTGGGACTCTCTCCCTCAATCAATTTTGCCTTCATCCTATGTCCAGGCTTTTTGACCCCAATGTCTCTTGATTGTGGCTCTCTGTCACTTTTTTGGCTTTGTGGGAGACACTCGTTACAGGCAGCCTGCCTTTTGTCTCCTCCATACCCATAGAAAAAAGAAAAGAAAAGATATTCTACATTAGGTAATGGTGACCTTTTGATATTAGAAAATGGGTGATCCCTCGGAAGCGAAAACGAACTATTGAAGATGACAGACTAAACTAACCCCGGCAAAGGATTGTCGTTTAATGGAAGGGGGTTGAGAAGGTGGGGATAGAGGTGGAATAGGAGGAGGGGGTGGAGTGTGAGGGGTAGGAATGTGAGCAGGTGGGGTGTTTCGCGGATGGTTGGGAGGTTGAGGAAATGGATAGGGGGTGGGTCTCTGTCTGGGTTGGGAAGAAGGGTCAAGGTTAGCAGTGTCAGGTACATCTATATCACTAGGCTGAGCTAGGATCGTGGTGATTTTATCACGAGGCTGGAAACGCCATACATCCCTGTATCTGTACTTGCGTGACTTACTGTAATAACTGATCGTGACCTGGTTTTGTACACATTGCTGCTGATGGTTGCGGTTCCTGCGGGCCCTGGAGGGTCCTGAGGTCCTGTTGCGATGATTACGTAAGACGCACGCACGGCAGGCTTCGACGACGGTTTTGGCGGTTTGGTGGGGTTGCTGAGTCCAATAAATTTCCTAAAATGCGGAGAGGAGCTTCTTTCGTCCCAGATGGACGCCGTTGTGGGAATGAAGTACTCCCATGACCTCTTGGGCTACTGGCGGGCAGAGGACGATTGTCCCGTAGGTGGTGTATAAGGTATCTCCTTTCTGGTTCAGGCCCGAAAAGATGGTTTGAGGGATCCATGGTGGTCTAGTCTCAGCGAGGTAGGACTCAAGTAGGTCTTGTTGGGGGTCGTCGTCCCGCATGTCTTGTTGACTTATCCGCAGTTGGTCTGGTTGGGCAGGGAAGGTTTGTGGTATTCTGGAGAGGGCGTCGGTGCGTAGCTTTCTGGCCCGACAGGCAATCCCTATCTCGACTTCTTCTGTTCGCGGTAGTGGGTTTGTCGTCCAGATGGATTGGTGCTGAGGCCCGGTTGGGTGTACCAGACGTTAGAGGACAGGAGGGTGTCCTACGTCGCAGGGGGAGGTAGCGAAAATGTCCTGGAGTGACATCAGGAGGTAGCGTAGGTTTTCTTATTGTTGTGGAGTGAGATGCTCGGAGATTTCTGGTAAAGTCCAGGGAAGTTGGGGCTCATCGACCGGCTGTGGCGACTTGGTTTCGTCATGGCCATGCGGCAGCGTCGAAGGCCGATCGGATATATGGGCTATCCACACATAGTTGGTAGCGTCGGAGGTGTGGGTCGGGGCGGCGAAACGCTCTGTTACTGTCGCCAAGCGACAACTTGTTGCTGTCGCCATGCGATACGGCCGGACCCAGGATATCTGACCCCAGGACATGGGCTCATGGTGCGTCTCTGTAGCAACTCACAGAAGGATGCCTGGAGGTTGGTGAAAGGGCATCTTGAAGTTCCCACTCCATGAGCTTCACCCGAGCCCATTCGGTTGGCTTGTCTGTAGGCCGGATGGGGTGGTTGGTGGCTGGGGAGCTGGAGCCTGCTCGCTGATGGCGGCCACCCTCTGCTTGTTCTTCAGGACCGCCATGATCCAACGGATGACTGGAAGATCTAGGTCGTAGCTTCTCGGCTGCGAAGTGATCCCGTACGTTCGAAGGCAAGATCCTCAGTAAAGCATTACAAATTTGCTCTTAATGGGTGGTGGCTGAAGCTGCAGGAAAAGATGGCATGACAAGCTGGCTTAGTAGACTGATGGTGAGGTCAACATCCCCGTTGAACCGTACATCGTGGAACTGCTGGTTGGCGATCACTGGGCCAGGGTTGGGCGTAAGGCATTCTTGGTGTATGTCTTAAACTGTGGCCAAGTCAGATCGGGGTTATCACGCACGTATGCCGACACTAGGGACATATGGCGCCCCAGCTTCATCACGACGGTGTGAATCTTAGGAGTGTCTTCATCTTTGAAGACGATATCAAGAACGGGTTTAACCACCTCAAGGTACGCGGTAATGTCATGTTCTTCAGGCTTGAAGGGAATAATCTCCAAAGATTTCCCGGCCATGATGCCTGTTGATTGCTATCACTGTCTGGTACAAATGTATAGAGAAACCTGAAAGGCTGTCCCCCCGAGTTGAGACACTGCTGCAACCAGTGTTATGCCACGCTTTTATAGAAGCGAGGTATATTCTGGTCGCACTTCCCGGCTCTGGGAATCGTGCAGTATCTTCAACTTAGGATGCTCTCGACTGGGCGAGGACTGACCTTAACTCTATATATACAAACCAATTGACAGGCAACAACAGAAACACAATGGTAGGTACAATGGTTTTTATTCACAAAAGTATTTGAGGACATGGACATTCACAATACACATGGGCAATCTGGTTAGTAACACACAGGAGATAGATAATTAATAAACAAAGAGGCAATAGGCCCCTAAACAAATAAATCGTCCTGAACTGGCAAGGTAAAGATGGCAATTATAGTAAACTCCCACAGGCTGGGAGAGGCAGTATTCCTCCATCTTTTGAGGTGGGTTGTTATATCTTGCCTCTGAATCCATTTTGGCCACATTGCTTGGGGCCGGGGGAGGGGGGGGGGGGGGAGTACATTTATGCTAGTACCCTATGGTACAGTAGGGGTTAATTCGGGGATAACAATTATATAGCAATGAAGCATATGATGATAGGAACCCAAAACTAATATTATAAATTTGTTACCTATATTGTTGCGTCTCCTGCATATTTACCATCATCTCCAATCTCCTGTTAATTGTTAATAGTCCCACATACTTGATACTGTATAATACTAGGATCATCAAACACAATATCTTCCTTTTTGTCCCTGTTCCTATCCCCAACCCATACTTCCCTGCACATTATGTTTCCCAATAGAAGCCCTCTGCGGGCCCTCAATGTTAACGTTAAAGCTAAAGAACTGAGTACTCATGGTAATTTAGGTAGCCCTTAAAAAGTATTTTCTTTGAAAATCATTTATAGAAAATTTCTAAATTATTATGGCTAACTAATTTAGGTTAAATGTCTTGTTTATGTATAAATATTATAATTTCTTCTAAGAATAATCATCATCATATTATTAGCAGAATATACAGTATACTGTACAGTATATGGCAAAATATCGGAATTGATTTAATTTAAACCAACATAACTGTTGGGAGTATATACGAAATTCGCATATTCGTTATGTGCCATCCGGAGAGGAGTAAGCTATCTTCCACGTGTGATAGAAGTTCCTACGTAAATATATATCTAAAGTATCAACTAATCATATTAATTTACATTTTTTATGCTCCCCCTTTTCCCCAGCTAACTTAATCCCACAAGGACCCCAATGGAAATAAGCCTAACGGCCTTATTGGGCTATCCTTAGTTGGAATTATGCAAAGCTGGTACATGTCATATTTGTAACATATTATGTGGTACCATCATTGTAATATGTTAACTGAATAAATATTATTATTATTATTATTATCATTATTTATTATTATTGTGCCCCCAACCCCCTTCCGCCCACGTGACCCGATTCCCACGATTTCCTTACCCCCTTGCCTCATATATCCCTTCTCCATGGGTTCCTATACATACCCCTAAGAGTGATACATAAACCCCCTGATTCACCCCAAAGAGACACACTCACTTTTGAAACGAGAAGAGCTTGCGTCGGCACCGCAGCCAGGAATCCCTCCACCCACCTCACCCTCTGCACGGGGTGAGATCAGGGAGGAACCAACCCTACTGAAGAAGTGGAAGCATAGATCCCCACAATCTGTCTTGCATGAACACTACAGAGGTAGCTGCCCCTGTGGACCCCTGTAGGAAGCACCCTGCCAGCTAGCCACCCATTTCCCTCCACCCCTGACGGCGCCCTGAGAGCCCCGCTACCCTGGAAGCTGCTGACGCTGCCCTGAGTGTACCCTACTGTTTAGGCCGCCCTTGACGGCGCCCTTAGTATGCCCTCACTGTTGAGGCCACCCCTGATGGCACCCTGAGTGTACCCTACTGTTGAGGCCGCCCCCTGACGATGCCCCTTCCCCATTCTTGTTGAGGAAGACCTGCTTTCAGTGCCCCTCACAAAGAGTGACAGACGAAGGCACAGCCGACACCGAGGTGATAAGCTGACGAAATGCCCTGGCCCTGGATGACCAGCCCTATCACCTATTTGAAAGCTGTAATATACTGTACAACTATAGGGCCGTTTAACGGTTGATAGAGTACTTCTAGCAGTACTGTTAATATTGGAAGGCATTGAGGATGCATCGAGGACCCTTTTGATCAATTGCCTGTAAACTTGCTCCAATTAGCTCCCCTAGTAATCATCAACTGATTAGTTAAAAAAACAAAAAACATTTTTTTTTTTTAAAGACAATGAACGGAGGAAGGAAAAACACAGATAAAACAAAAAGGTCCATGTGCCTAAAGGCATCCTCCATTCATAAAATGTTTGTAACAACTGGATTTAAACATTTGTAGATTGTAAGTTTGTGGAAAGCAATTCGAGGGAAGTTAATTCCAAAGAGTAGTAGTTCTAGGGATAAATGAATTTTGATAAGCAGAAGTTCTGCATTGTGGAGGAGAAAGTGTAAATTCATGGGTACTCTCAGCTGCCCTAGTTCTACGGGGAAAGATGTGGAGAGGCGGCACAATTGAAGCAAGTTTCTCGGAACAATTGCTGTGAAAATATCTGTAGAATAATGCAAGGGATGCAACGTTTCTTCGTATGGATAATGTAGGAATGTCCTGTGTGATTGCAGGGTTATTGATTAATCTAATAGCTTTATTTTGAATTTTGTCCAACTGCCTCAATGCAACCACTCCACTTCCACTCCACAGAGGTGAACAGTAATCCATCTGAGAACGCACATGACTTTTATATATTACGGCCAACTGCTCGTCAGTGAAGAATTCTCGAACTCTGTACAGGAGTCCCAGTTTTTTAGAGGCATTCTTAGCAATGCTTCTAACATAATGTGTCCAGCTCAAGTTAGTAGTTAATGTTACACCGAGAATGTCAATACTAGGGGAAGTGGGAATATTTACATCATTAAAAAATATATGGGAGTCAGTGAGATTGTCGGTTAGAAAATTGAATGTACTTGGTTTTCTGTGCATTAAAGGAAACTAGATTCTTTTGTCCCCATTCATTAATTCTAGAAAGGTCCTGGTTCAGAGAAATTGCAGTGTTTATTTTTGAATTTATAAGATCGGGTTGGGTGAAAGAATTGGTAAATGTGAAGGAACTGTGGAGTGTTGAGTCATCTGCGTAGGAATGTATTGGATTATGAGTGGTAGATATGAGATCATTGATATGAATGAGGAACAGAGTTGGGGCCAAAATTTATCCCTGGGGAACACCAGCATTTATTGAGTGAAATTGAGAATAAAGGCCATCTACCATTACACATATTTTTCTGTTATGAAGATAAGAAGAAATTAGTGGAACTAATGATGCAAGGCCGTAGTGTGACATCTTCGACAATAAGGATTGATGCCAGACTCTATCAAATGCCTTTGATATATCCAGTGCTATTGTATGTGTTTCACCATATTGGTCTGTAGCTTGGTTGATTTGATGCGTAAGAAGGCAAAGAATGTCTGCAGTTGATCGACATCGTCTAAAACCATATTGCCTATTTCTGATTAATTTATTATTCTCAAGATGCTTAATTATGTGATTATTTAATATAATTTCAAAGACTTTACCAATAGTGGAAGTTACAGCTATTGGTCTGTTGTTTGATGGATCTGAAGAGGCACCTTTTTTAGGAACTGGATGGATGTTTGCTTCTTTCCAGGGTACTGGGAAGCATGAGGTATGAGTACATAGACGGAAAATTTTTGCCAATACAGGAGCGAGCACCAAGGAGCAATTCTTAAGTACTATTGGAGGAATTTCATCTGGACCAGGAGCCTTATCTACTGAGAGATTCTGCAAAATAGTTTTGACATGTCTGGTGTGGATCTTAAGTGAGGGAATTTCAGGCGAATTAAAATTAAGTACAGGGACATCTTGATTTATTTCATCTAAGGTTGAGTTGGTGGAGAAAATATCCGCAAGAAGGTTAGCTTTACCTCGTGGGTCACTTACAAGATTGCCAGTCGGAGATTTTAATGGTGGAATGGATGAAGCAGTTGTGAAGTTGGATTTGAATGAGTTAAGAGTAGACCAAAATATTTTGTTATCATTTGTATTATTTAGAAGTTTATTTGCCTGCTTGTGGAGAAAGTTTGATTTAGTTAGGTTTAATACAGTTTTGGCATGATTTCTGATTTTTCTAAACTAATTAAAGGCTTCATGTGTTTTTGATCTTGTGTATGCATTGTAGGCTATTGCTTTTTGTTCAGTTACTCTAGCACAATTATGGTCAAACCATTTAAGTGAATTAGATCTGTTAATGTACTTTTGATGAGGAATAAAAGTTTCCATTCCAATATTTACAAAATCTTGTATGTGGCTCAAGGTGGAGTGTGCATCATTAGAAAAGAAAGAGGTCCAGGGAATATCAATAAAGAAACCTTGAAGACCCTCCCAGTCTGCCCTATCGTAATGCCATTTAGTCACCAAAAACAGGTTCAGAGTGGGAAGGTGTGGTAGGTGATAGACAGGTGGCCTGTATCAGACAGTGATCAGAAGATCCAAGCGGGGACCTCACTGTAACATCATAATTTTCTGAATTGGTTGTTAAAAATAAGTCCAGTAGGTGGGAATTATGATTAGGATTATCTGGTACACGGGTGGGTTGGTTGACTAGTTGAGTGAGATTAAATGAGTCTGCAAATAGCTCACATTCAAGACCAGCATCATTAGTCCTCGCTGAATGAGTGAGCCATTCAACATTATGGACATTAAAATCACCCAACACAGTGATTTCAGAAGAAGCATTTAAGTTGAGGACACTGAGTTGTGAGGACAGAGAATCAAAAAGACTTTTCTCTGGAGGAGTATTTGGGGAACGGTAGATGCAACATATGTATTTAAATTTACCAGCAGAAATTAATTTGTATATAGAATAATCAAAATAGGGACAATTGAAACTAGTAACCTCCTCCAGGGCAATTTCAGATTTTGCGAAGCAACATACACCTCCTTTAGGTCTGAAATTTTGGAGCAGTTGATAACCTGGAAAATTAAATCTAGACGTGTCAGATGTGGATGTTACTTGAGTCTCTGTCAAAAAAAGGAGAGTAGGTGATTCTGCTTGAAGAAATTGGTGTACAGAATTGATGTTAGAGTGAAGTCCCCTTATGACTCTAAGAAGTTTTGCAGAATTTAGACATTAGTTAGGTAGAGCCCTCGTTCACATAACTCACAACGAGATTGATGAGCTAGGCGGTTAGGACTAATCAGCTTAGTAAACGAGTTAGTTTTGCCAGTAATTAAAGAAGTCAAAGTTAGGATCCGTTATAGGCCCTTAGCAACATATGTTAGGAGTTGCAAACCAGAGATAAGAGCTTAGACTTGCAGTATATCTTGTTCATGTTAGGCTGCCCCCAAATCAGACACGCAGGCTTGAAGATAATAAGCACATAGAGTTCTAGGAACATGAAAGAAATATTGCCTATCGCACAGTAATTAAGAGAACGGTCCCGAACGAGCGAATTATGCATTGCATAAGAATCCCTTACTGATTTCCATAAGAGAACTACCTATTTTTATTGATTTTACTTGACGTTCACTTTTACGAGTTGAATACTTACTTATATGTAACGTGTTGTTTGCTTTGTTTATGCTTAGTGAGTTGATAAAATTTATTGATGAATTGATTACTTGTCAAATTGTACTAGAGAAGTCGAGCACTTGCTTTATGCTGAAGAAGTAATATATGTTTCTGTTAAAGTGTACACCCCTGTGTATGTAAAAGCGTTAATGATGTTGATTGTAAGGACACTGTAATGTATATGATTATTGTGAATCAGATTTCGCATGCCAATAACTTTATGTCAATAAACTAGTTGTATACATATGTTTTCCCTTTGTTTCTTTTATCCAGCTGAGAAACCCTGCCTTAAAATAATTGCATAACAACAACAATCTAATGTTATATAGATATTTTGATAGAAAGGAATTATATCGCAGCGCTCAACAATCAAATCTTCAGTACTGTTCAGGTCAGGTGAAGGTATTGAGGGATAAGCCTTTACAACGGAGAGTTGATTGATTAACATTGGTCATCCCCTCCACCAGTCCGTGATTGGCTGGACCACACATCAGAGCGACAACCATGTAAGATCACTGCGCTCCAGGTAGGTGATTAGTATTATTGTTATTGACACTCTGCATCATGGAGCCCTAACCAGGTAAGATCTCAGCGCTCGAGGTAAGTAACTCCATTACTGTTCAATTATAGTTGATTAATTACTATTGGTTAATGTACATTGTCTCTCTGTCTTGACAGTTTATGTTCTAAGTTTGATTGCATGCAAGGAAGTTATTTAATTGATATTTCGATTAAACAATTGCAGTGAGTTTAGAAAGAATTGATTGCATACTGTGAGTTACATCTCATTTTGAATAAACAAATTTGGGAAAATATAACCGAAACTACCACTAATTTTCCCATGTTTTTTCTTTTTGGTTTTAGGTAGCTGGCATCATTATACAGTAGTTGAAATTAGTTACAATCCACGGAAAATGTAATTTCTCCCATTTTCCAACGATCTTAAAACACTCAGATGTAAGTCATTTTCAGAGTAAATATACAATTTGTTTTGCCTTTGGATACAGGATGGGTTGAGGGGGGTACTTCCCCCCCCCCCCCATGACTTATTGAAATCAGCATCTATTTTACCAGTAAGGGGCTTAATAAGAGTTCACTGCCGTCAATAGGGAGAGTTACATTACTTTATATAGTGCACAAAAAATGTATCTCCGGAGATTGAAACACATTTTAATATGATCTTTGCAACATCCTTATTCTATAGTAGCCTTCAAATATCGATAAATAATTAGTGGTAGTTTCGGTAATAAGTAGGCCTACCCAAATTTGTATTGAAAGATTGATCCACTAAATAATGAAAAGGAGGCTCTGAGTAATTAAAATAGGGTGCCCAAAGTGATGAAAAGGTGACAGTGAGGCAGCTCTGAATAGGGCTGCCTGAAATGCCGCCATTTAGATGTGAGACTGAATTTACACTTCATGTGAAGCACTTGGAATGTAGAATTATGTGTATGTATACTGTATATACGCAGGATCTTCCAATCCATATCTACTGTACCTAGCTTACTGCATGTCTACCTATCAATCAATCTTCTATCTATCAAGGAAGCACTCACCAGTCCACCGCTCCCCGTAATCTTGGTCTGCAGTTCCGTGATATCATAATTCTGGTTACTACTGGTGCTGTTGGTGAGGGGGGCAGCAGTGCGGATGTGGGCGGACACTCGGAGGTCATGGAGGGCCAGTTCCATGAGCCAGATGGGTGGCACTACCGACACCAGATACAAGAACACTGACGGGCAGAACCTGTTGGAGTAGTAGGAATAGTATAGTAGTGGTGGCGGTGCTGGTAGCGATAGTAGTAATAGAAGGAATAGTCGGGATATACACTATAGATTGTCCTTAAATCGAACAGTAGGTATATGATTACGGGCAGGCAGAATCTGTGGGAATAGTAACCATTGCATAGCCTATAGTAGTGGTGGTGATAATTTGTTTTTGTTTTTTTCTATATTCCACTTACTCCCTCTCGGGCATAGGCTAAGAGCCTGTACATTCAACCGTTCAACACGGTGAAGCCCGTGAGATCTCGTTCCAGTCTAGGGAATTAGACATGTGAAGCACTTTCAGGTACAACCAGCCCCCGCTATCTTGCCTTCGCACGATGCACGGGCCCCGGCAGCCCACTCACAACTCGAAGCAGCCCCACATCTGAGCCTGTTTCTTCCCAGTGTTTCACTGTCTCACTCCCTAGACTCGGACTCTCACTCTCAGAACGCCACCTATTGAGCAATTAACTCACTAGGCATTTCCCCCCTGTAGCATATTTTGAATATCGGAATATTCATACAGTGCTATTTAATCAGGGAACTATGAGGGTATTTTTTGGGCGTTTCGATCAGCTTTGTGCTAATACACTGATACTAGGTATAGCACAAATTCAATCCCAATAATATCTTCCCATTGACACATAGGGATTACCAGTCCAGTGGCAAGACCACTCCACCACACCTCCCCTGAGGTAGTAGTAGGAGGAGTAGTAGTGTCCTTAAATCGGACACCAGGTACATGAACACGGGCGGGCAGAACTTATGAGGGGGTAAACATAGACATTTTGTTATACAATAGGTAGTAGTGGTGGTAGTTACAGTAGTATTGGTAGTAGGAGGAGTATCCTACTCCTACTATTACCAATACTACTATGACTACCACCACTCAAAGATTATAGAGGGCCAGATTCATAAAACTGATGGGATGTACCACGGATGGGCAGAACCTGTGTGAGTGGTAGCAATAGTGGTATTGGATAGTAGCCTAATAGTAGTAGTAGGAGGAGGGGGAGCATATTCTATAGGTAAATGAATATGGACACCTTAATTCAAACTGTATAACACATGCCAAAAATGTTCATAATAGCTCATTTATAGTGCTAGCCCTATCTCCTTGTTCCTATAGTTTAACTGCCTCATAATGTTTTTTTTTATCTACCCCAAAAATGAGTAGGCCTACTGATAAAAATGCTGTTCAGAATATCTAGCATTTCCTCGCCAGTGTAGCTAAAAATTAACTGACCCATTCTGCTTAGAGAACCAATCCTGTACCCAATATATATGACTGAACGGCTTCATTTTTGTTTAATTTGGTTATGTGTCTGGCCTCTATTATTTGTAATGTGCAAATACTATAACCTCTGATATTTAAATAGATAGATAGGTCATATATACAGTAATTGATGAATACAATTAGTGACGTACTATTTATACTAAACGATATGCACTTTACAAATAGTGCTCAACTAATTCATCTGTATCATCCTAATCGAGCCGTGGGCACAAACTTTGATTTGCGGCTATGCATGCTACACTGTCAAAGGGCTTTAAGGGGGAGGTAGTTGCTTTTTCTGGACCCCCTTCTCCCTCATGTTTAGCCACATTTGTTTTGAGATTCTATGACGTTCGCCCCATTAGTTTGTCGTTTTTTAAACCTTTCGCCCCAGTTCTTTGTCAATATTAAGACCTTTTGTGCCATTTAGGTGTCGATTTTTGTCCTGGCGAGCGATAGCGACCCCCAATTTGGGAGGAACCAGCCTTTGGCCGGACATTTTTTCTACTGAAAAATGTATGAATTAAACTTGAAGGAGAGTCTTGAGGATGTTTTTTTAAAGCTTGATGGAGGCCTAAAGCTTGGAGGGAGGAAACTAAAACAAAATATTAAATAAATAAACAAATAAATATCAGCTACCCTCTTAATATTATGTCACGAGCGATACTTATTTTTCTTTCATGCCACTAAATTAAAAACAGCTCAGTTTTGTAAAGTACCCCCCCCCCCACCCCACCCCATCCTCACACACTCACATTACTTAAATATGAACAAAGGGATAATTTGAAATCTCTGTCACTTAAACAGTAGGCTACCATAGTGCGGTTGGGAATATGAACATG
>JAGKTK010029871.1:5174-15735 GCA_018397895.1 Paralithodes camtschaticus
CCATCCACCCATTCTATATATAGAGGCAATTAGAATTAATAATAATAATAATAATAATAATAATAATAATAATAATAATAATAATAAGTATGTTACTTATTTCTCATAAGCGCCAATTTATCCGAAGAATTCACTAGCACTCGGAAAGAGAAAGAAAAAAGAACAAAATCAATGCATCAAAAGAAAGCTTATATACAACACACATTTAACAATCACTAGCAGTGGCAAAATAGCCTAAACTCTATAGCCATCTGTCATGACACCTCTCTCAAGATCATAGCTTCTCTCAAAGTGAAAAGTCTTAAGTTGTCTCTTGAAGCATTCAACAGAACTCAGTTGTCTCATGGACAGCGGCAACCTGTTATACAACCTCGGAGCCATGTAGGAGAATGACCTCTCAAAGAAAGAAGACTGCTGGAAAGCCCTTGGTTCATCAAGACGAAAAGGGTCATTGTCATGACGCACAACTACACCATGGTGTGCCGGTGGGCGCCTGAGCAGCTCCGCAAGGTACCTAGGCTCACCAAATTTGAGAACTTTAAAAGTCACTAAACACAACTTAAATTCTATTCTTGCTCTTACTGGCAGCCAGTGCAGTTCTATGTGAAGAGATGTAGTAGGAGTTCTAGGTGGAACACCAAAAATTAGTCTTGCGGCCCTGTTAAGAACAGACTGAACTTTCTTCAAAATATAATTTGGAAGACCCACCAACAGGGCATTGCAATAATCAACACGAGAGAAGACCAATGAGTGAACCAACGTCAGGAGGCAACGTCTGGTTATAAACGGCTTCACCAAATAGAGATTTCTGATGTGCAAGTAACAACTTTTAACTATCTGGTTTACATGCTCTTTGAAATCTAATCGGGAGTTCACATATACACCCAGATTTCGAACAGAGTTGGCCGGTCGCAGCTGAGATCCACCCACATTGATGGAGAGGGCACCTACTATATCATCAGCTCTTCTATTTCCTCGGATGATGAGAATACCAGTTTTACCATCATTTAGTTTAAGTTTTCTCGCTCTCATCCACTTCTTGATATCAGACATCAACAATTCCATCTTACTCCGTATATCAACTATATTTGTGATTCTCACATAAATCTAGGTGTCATCTGCATAAAAGTGAAAGGTGACATTATGTGCATGAAGCAGAAGAGACAAACTGCTGATATAAATTATGAATAGGATAGAACCTAAAACTGATCCCTGCAGAACACCATACTGCAGGGGTGTCGAGCCGAGACCATTTGATTTACCATCACACTCTGGGATCTACCTGACAAGTACGACCCAAGAAGCAAGAGAGCGGAGTCACGCACACCACAATCATAAAGATCACTCAATAACAACTTGTGATCCACTGTGTCAAAGGCCGCAGAGAGATCAAGCAAGACCAATAGTGAGGCCACACCATTGCAAATGTTCTCAACTAGATCATTATGTACTCTAATCAATGCTGTTTCAGTTGAATGATGCTGTCGGTAAGCAGACTGAAAAATTGGGATGGTTTCATTCTGCTGAAGTAGTGGTTGTAATTGGTCAAGTATTGCACGCTCTAATATCTTTGATATGAAGGACAGGTTGGAGACAGGACGATAGTTCAACATGTTCTCAACATCAAGTCCAGGTTTCTTTAGACTAGGTCGGAGTAGTGCATGCTTTTCAAAATGTGGGAAGTTACCTTCAGAGAAGCACTTATTAATTATTTTGGAAATAAACTCAACTGTATGATCATAGACTCTTGGTAGCTTGGAAACATTTATGGGATCCAACGGGCAAAATGTTTTATTGAGGTTTCTTATGTAGGACGAGATCATGTCCACCTCTACTGAGTGAAAGGATGAGAGGACATTATTAGGAATGTGTCGGGGTTGGAGTACAACTGAAAGTTCTTCACCAACAGAAGCATCATCCAGTTCCTGTCTTATGCGAGTTATCTTGCCAGCAAAAAATGCCACAAAGTTGGCAGCCAACTCGGCATCGGGCACAGAAGGTCTTAAGCTGACTCATGTTTTTCCAAGTAAACTGTTTACAATTGAAGCCAACCTCCTCTGGTCGTTACCACATGAGTCAACTTTTCCCTGATAATACACTTTCTTTTCATCTTTGATTGTGTGGACCACGGCTCTTCTGGCTGACAGATATTGCAACCATGTAGAGTCTGTTTTATTTTTCCGCCATTCACGTTCAGCTCTTCTACGCGCTCTTCTAAGAAATTTAACTCGAGTGCTATACCAGGGTGAATCATCTCGTACTATGATTTTCTTCTCTACTTCTGGACAGTGATGATCGAACACTAATTTAAGTGCATTTCCATGTACCTCCACCAGCTCATCTGAAGTAAGGTTGGAAGTATCAATACTTCCCAAGTACTGTTTTACTTCACTGCTAGCCAAATTTTGGTCTGTATTTTTATAATTTCTAAATCTGATTACTTTTTCATGTGTGAGTGGCTTAGGGAAATCAAAGCTGAAAGTAATCAAAGCATGATCAGAGGTATTAGGGTCAGCATTCTCAACATCAACATCCAGAACACCACCACAACCCACAGGAGAGAAAACCAAGTCAAGGGTGTGTCCTAAGATATGAGTTGGGTGGGACACATGGTTTACAAAATTGTTCTGATCAGTCAACTCAAGGAACTCAGGAGAGAATGGCTTCAGATGAGGGCTGTCAACCCAGTAATTAAAATCTCCACATATCAAAAGTCTTCCGGTTTTAGCAGAAAATTCCTCGAGAAACTGCCCAAACTCTTCCATAAAACCCCTATCTGTGCCACGATGGCCAGGCCTATAGACAACTGCCATTCTTAGAATTTGTTGATGGAGTTTTATTTCCACTTCCAACAGTTCATAATAAAGAGGGGCTGGGTTATGGCTTATTTGCAAGATATTCACCAGAGATGTGGAGTAGACAACTGCCACTCCACCACCCGGATGATCTCCCCTAGGCCTAGGAACATTTATTATGGAATGGGTTTTAGGCAATGCCGCCTGGATAATATTCAGATCTGACTCGAACAACCAGGTCTCAGTGAGACATAATACATCAAGGTTACGTTCATCCAAGATCTCGCAAATATGATCCATTTTGTTACNTGGGGTGTTGGGTTGGTGTGAGGGCTTGGGGTGCCAGGGGAGGTGTGGCGCCCTCCTCCACCTGTTGTGGGGTTGAAAGATTTGAGGCCATGCTCTGGGTATAGGAGTGGGTGGCTGGTACAGATGTTTCTGCATGTGCGTTGCTGACGTGATTATTGTGTTGTCTGGTGGTTGCCTCTTCCATGGATTTTGGCTTCCTGGGTTCATTCTTTATCTCCTTCCGATTCTATTTTATCTGATGTGCATTTTTCATAGGTGTATTTCCGCTCGGTTTAGCCAAATACCAAAGTTTGTAAAGAGGTAGTTGGCTAAACTTGTAGTGAATCCAGAGTTCATAGTCATCACACTGAATAGATTTACCTACATTTTGTTGTGAGCTACACTTGGTTGGCTACATGTGGTATTGTTTACACCCTGGGCGTTTGGTGCCATGATTGTCACTAAAGGATCGAATGAAATGCCTCGATGAAGGCGATTCATTTGTGTCCAGCCTTTTGTGGATCAAGGCGTCTGACAATAGTTAGATATATACATAGATAAAATGTAATGGGTAACCTTAAGTCAGCTTATTATATTTCAATTTGAAGGCTTCAAGGGTGAGTGTCATAACTTTTTCAGGTAGCCTTTTCCTCTCCACAATGACTCCTTGGGTGAAGCTGTTCTCCTATACATATATTATGTTCCTCTCTATGAATAGTTTGCGAAAGTCTGGATCAATGGTCATCTTATTCAGTAAAGATATGTCATGGCACTGCCTTTTTGTAGCACTGTTGAGGTTGGTATGGACACCTGTGGTGCAGATATTGCAGCCTCCAGGTGACTTTGTTGAGACATGCTGAAGCACTGTTAGCACTATGCCATCTGCCACAGTGATGATATGTTGAGGCAGCGTCATGACAGGATTTTATTGTGATACAGCCCAAATGCTCATGGGCAAGTAGGCTACAGGAATCAATGTATGTAAAAAAAGGAACTCGATCGGGCCCAGTAACTTGCTTTCATCTGTAATCCTATATCATATTAATGTCCAGGCTTTCCTCCTAAGTTCTGGTCGCCATACTTCCCAAAGATAGCCCTGTGCAGGTCCACCAAAGACTATATACACTGAAAGGGCTCAATCTACTACCCTTTAAATTTGGCGGGTGTGTGGGTCCTCCGGTAGATGTCAGTGTGGTCAATGTTTACACGACAGCAGAAGGAAGGATGGCTGAGGGGTAATGTGCTCTTTATTACGTATTAACCCTTTACTCTCACCTAGTACACCTTTATTAATGATACTTTACTGCCTTACACGCCTATTAATAAATTATGATGATATTTCTTGTTGTTTAGGCGTGATATTGGTCTGTAAAGGGAATATAAGGGGTTTTATTATGTGTCACTTTGTCATGTCTGTGTTGATGACTTTGAAGGTAACCTACATTGGTGGTACTTTTATGATGGAGGACTTGGTCATCTCTGGTATTATTCATGGAGATAGGCACAGGAATACTTGTTAACTGTTGAGTTTAAGGTTAATCTACAGCAATTTTAACTAGCCTAGGCCTATTTTAAAGTAGGAAATAGGCCTATTCAGCAAAATACTAGGCCTAGGATTGTTATGAAAAACAACAGTAGGCTTACAATGTATGATATCTCGGTAAATAGGCTATTACATTTAGGGCATACAGTGATTTCAGCAACAATTTATCTTGTGTGTGTTTAGCCTACGGTACCTTTCCTATTGTATTTTGATCAGTAATTTTCTTCTTTGTGTGCAGCTGCTATCAGGATGGAGCCATTGCTTTATTTTATGGGTAAGATATATTATACCATATTGCCTACTGTACCTTATAATAATTTATGTACATTATTTTGTTTCATAGCCTATATTCTACAGAAATTGGCCTAGGCCTATTTAACCCTATCATTACAATACGGTATGGACGTTTCGTCACCATTCCGTTTCGTCACTACCCGGTTCGTCCCCAAAAACCCGTTTCGTCACCACTAGGCTATGTTTAATAGTCCAAAAGGCATTATTTGCAGCTTGGTTCGAAACTCATAAACCACTCCAATGTATATTCTTACCCAGGATGTCACTAAAGTATGAACAAGACCGGAATGTAATGAAATATACCGAAATAGGCTATATAGATACTTCCTCGGGCCCGGGCTCCTGTCACCCCCTGAAGAGGAAATGTACCGGTTACAGTAACCGGTATATACAATAGGCCTATTGCCACTTTATTTTAACATGCACTCTAGCCTACACGTCAACCGAGAGTTCCTGCCGCATATCTGGGTTTACGCATATCATATCATTGAGAATTAGGCATTATAGTATATTTTATTCCAGAGTTAAGAGTTGCATTTATGCTTTAGAGTTCCTTGTCATTCGAACTCTTTGTATTTATCATTTTGGGAATCTACCATTTCCTCGTTTATTTACCATTTACAATCATCCTGTGTTCTTATAAACTAATTAGACCTACATGTGTTCAAGCTAACCCGTTTACCGTACTTTTAGGACGATTGTTTGTTAGAGTTTTATTCCGCCTCTTGATTTTATCTAGGCCTAATTTATCCTGTGTACGAGTGTCCAGCTGAACAACCCTCGGTAAATCTACAGTTATACTACCCCTCCCCCACTACCCCCCACCACCTCCCCCCTTCAAAACACGCCTTTTATCGTGTTTTTGGATGGTTCAGCAGACGCGGAAACTGGAAAAAAACTTATTTTGATAAAAAATTATCACCAACCAGATAAGAGTTTTTCAGGTAATTTGTTGTTGTTTTTATTTTTTTATTTGATATACAGTGTTGTTTAATACCGAGGACCATCGCATTTTAGTATTTTTAACATTAGCCTAACCTAACGTAACTTAACCTAACCTAACCGAAAAGTAACCTGTTTCCGCGACGGTCTAAACTCCCCCTCACGTTCCCTGTTTATGGGTGCGCGACGGTCTAAACCCTGCTCACGTTCCCTGTTTATGGGTTTGCGAAGGTTTGTAATACTTCTATGTATCTATTTCAAGTCAAATATACATTTCCGCGCATCATCAAACCATACTAAGTCTACTACTAATAATATTAACCCATTAGTACCAACAGAATAGCGACAAAATAGGGGTAGTATAACTGTAGATTTATCCAACCCTCTGTATAATTTATATGTCTATGTGCGGTGTGCCTATCCAAGTGTTATGAATAAAAACCATTGTACCTACCATCGTGTTTCTGTGCATCGCTCCTCGCTCTTCTAAAGCGTGGCATAACAGGTAGGCTACATATTATAATATGCACAACACATGATTAGCCTATAGAGAACACTTAACATATTTTAGAGATGTAATTAGTGTGGAAATGTATGCCTGATGAACGAGAAGACCGATTTCGATTCTTGGTCGCTTAAACCTACTTTACTACCGTACACGAAAAAGTGGATCTGGTTGTATTGTTGGTAGCGTCTATTAAGAGACACCGAGTATCGTATTATATATAAGACAACCTTCTGACAAACGATATCAGAATCTAACAAAACCATATCAGATACCCGGTACATATCTACCGTCCCATAATACAAATAGGCAACCAATCATTAAGTTTTCATCACAAATTATAACCATAAATACTTAAATCAAGGTTCAATGCCCTTGAAATGGTAGTGGCTCATTATGGTGACGAAACGTCCGAGATCGCGATGACGAAACGGGTCTGAGAGGTTGTGACGAAACGTACTGTATCCATTACAATGACATTATTGCTTTTATATGTTGACTAATTTTAATAATTTCTCTTAGTGGCCAGCCGCCAATGCTATGATAAGACAGTGCATCTTACTGGAAAGTGTACGGTGTTAGTTCATGTAGAAATAAAAGTTGACAGAATGAATATAAACATCATACGAGGAGGAGCCATTTATTGACAACGTTTTGCAGATAGCTTCTTCAGGTCACTAACAGATGCTAGGTCCTTGAACGCCTTAAGTATCCGTCATGAAAGGACCTAGCGTCTGTTAGTGACCTGAAGAAGGTATCTGCGAAACGTTATCAATAAAGTGCTCCTCAGCCTCCTCCTGATGGTGTTTATATGTATTAGTTCAGTTGACCAGTTACAGTTGTTAGTACCGGGTATCACATCAAGGTGGTTGACATACAGCGTTAGCCAAGGTGTCAATCCAGAGACCTTTTTCTTTCTTTTAGCCATCATTACTAAATATGCTATACAGAGATAAATTAATGCTAAAAAGTTCGGTTCAATGTTATTTTAATACCACAAATTTTGTTGATATATTTGAAGATAAATATTGAATCTATATGCTCTAAAGATCATAAGAAAATTTGTTTTAACCCTCGGCAAAACCTAATAAAAAAGTATGGTACTGTACTAAAATGTCTTTTTCGTAACAAGGTGGTTGTCAATACGCTACTTTCAGTTATCCGATAGCTCTAAAGATCATATGAAAATGTGTTAAACCCTCGGAAAAACCTAATATAAAGGTATGGTATTCAAATTTAATTTTCGTAACAAGGTTGTCAATACTTACAGTTTCTTACAGTTTCTTACAGTAGATCCTCTGGAAAAAGGCAAACTATGCCTGTGTATCCAGCTCAGTACCAGTACTTGCACTGCTGCGGTCGTTCACGGTGTTGGCGGCGGCGGTAGCAGACGCAACATTTTTACTATTCTGTATTTTTTTTTTATAATCAAACTTCAAATCTTGTCTTCCCCATGCTTTATCAAGATTACTTTCAAACTCCCTTATTGATTCGGAATCGACTACATACTGGGGCAATGCGTTCCACTCATTTACCACTCTATCACAAAATGAGTTCTTTGCCTTCTCAAGCCTATTTCTTTCTTTGTAAATTTTCTTAGAGTGTCCTCTCGTTCTTGTTCCCTCCCGCATCAAGAAGATACCTTCACACACATCCTCATCGTACTTTCCTGACACTATCTTAAAAGTCTCTATCATATCCCCTCTCTTTCTCCTATATGCCAGTGTCGGAAGCCCCAGTGTCCTCAACCTCTGCTCATAGCCTGCGTTCTTCAACGTTGGTACCAGCTTGCTAGCTCTCCTCTGCACTTTCTCCACTGCTTCTATATCCTTTACCATATATGGAGCCCACACCTGGTTTGCATATTCCAGGTGCGGCTTAACCAGCGCTGTATATAGATTCCTGAAGATTTCTTCGTCAAGTGACACAAATGTCCTCCTTATCAGCCCTACAATTCTATTGGCTTTGTTTATCTTTTCCGCTAAATGTTCTGAGAAATTTAACTTATTGTCTATCACTACTCCTATATCCTTTTCTGCACTCACTTCCTCCATCGCTTCATACATACTGTATCCTACCTTGTCTATCTTGCTGGTCCCAATCCGCATGTACTTGCATTTTTTTGGATGAAAAGGCATTAACCAATGCTCAGACCATCCCTTCATGCCCTACACATCTCCTTGAAGCAAACCCATATCTTCCTTACTCCTCACTCTTCTATACAATTTAGTGTCATCCGCATACAGGTATACCTCACTTCCATTAGTTATAACTTCAGGCAAGTCGTTGATAAATATAACGAACAGCAGTGGTCCCAACACAGATCCCTGAGGTACCCCACTTGTAATTTCCCTCCACCCCGAGCCTATTCCATTCACCAATACCCTCTGTCTCCGATCTTTCAGGAAGGCTTCTATCCATTTCACACATTTCTCCCCTATATTATAGCTTCTAACTTTCTCTATTAACCTTTTATGTGGGACCTTATCGAAGGACTTCATAAAATACGGTAATTTCCCGTTATCAATGTATAATCAAAGCTGAAGATTGCAGAGTAAACCCCGTAGACTTCATCGACTTTCTTTCACCTTCGTATAATTGACAGCCAATTTTGTTTGTTATATTTACTAAGGGATTAGTACTCAACCAGCGGGGATGTGGGGGCAGCAGCCCCCACCCATAATACTAGGTTAGGTTAGGCTAATGTCTTTTCAAATCACTATCGGGGGCGTGTCTCAACATCGATCAATAGGCCTAATGGGGAAAATAGGTTTTCCCGAGATTTCTAATTAATTACAAACACTATATATTGATGTAAATGAATAATTTCTTTTATAAAAAACACTCGGAAAATTTGAGGTATTAAAATGAAATTTTTCCAAAAGTTCTTAATATGTCCTTGAAGTGATAAAATAGCCAAAACAATGCACCTTCATGTTGGAACTTAGTGTCAGTAAGGTTATACAGCTGTGTATCTCAGAACAGGTTGTTGCTCTCTACACTTCCACATAGACCCAATACTATCCAATAGATGGTAATGTGGTGCTGTGTCCAGGCTCCCATATAACTGCTTTGTTATTGTTGGGAAATTCACTCTTGTGTCCACAACCACCTTTGGGTGCTCGAGGCTCACTTGTGCATGCTTGTCTGTCATTTATGCATGTACTGTACAGTATTTATGCCTTTAATAATATATTAATTTTCTTCTTGAACTTGAGCATAAATTGAATAAAAGCACCTTGTGATAACTATGATAACATGTATAACAAGTTGTCATTGGATTGCAGGGGTTACCTCTACTAATGGAGGTCTTTTATAAGCTAATAATATCAGGACAATGGGTAGGTGAGGAGCAGGGTGGGTTTAGGAAGGGAAGAAGCTGTGTAGACCATATTTTCTTGAAATAGGTTGTGGAATCTGGATATATATCTGGAGAAGGGACAGAAGTTGTATGCTGCCTTCATGGACTTGGAGAAAGCCTATGACAGAGGGTCTGAGTCTAGGGGGTGAGACGGTGAAGCAGCTTCAGAGATGGGGCTGCTTCGGGTCGTGAGTGGGTGCTTCACATGTCTCACTCCCTAGACTGGAACGAGACCTCATGGGCCAAGAATATGGCTCATTGTTTTTGTGTTTCCCTAGCTGTGCATATCAGTAATATTATTCAACCACTTGTTGTATGGCTCCAAACTAATTTATTTGAAATTGAAACTTATTTCCTATTATAAAAATTTAAAGTTATCAGTTTCCAAGTTAGTTCAGGGTTTCAAACGTGGGTGCTGGACAACTCATACCTGGCGGAATGAGTCAACTCGTACTCACTTGCCTAATCAACTCGTACCAACTCGTAGTCTTTGCGCAGTGGCAGTATCGTAACCAATAGGGTCTTGCTGAGTACCGTGGAAATTGTATTGTCACTGCTATAAGCTCAAAACAGTGTACAAAATTGGTTAAAGTTTTTGCACCACACACATCTGCCATCCTGTGCGTGGTCTCTCCACGCATCTCGGTTGGGCTACCCCCAAAGGGTAGCCATGTCGATCCCCACCTGCCCGCGGTGACCTTGCAGACACCACTTTCCTTTTTTTTCTTTTCCATTAAAAAAAAAACAATGTGGTGGCACTGACGGGGACGACGCTACCTGGGGTCAGTCCCAGGTAGTTATTTTCACGTTTTTTTTAATCCTTCCTGCCCGGT
>JAGKTK010029872.1:0-15734 GCA_018397895.1 Paralithodes camtschaticus
TTTTTAGCCAAAATAGGGCTGTTTACGTGATCATTTTCATGCCTAAATAAGACCCAGAACGTAAAACAAGTATCTATCCCTGAAAGGGCATGAACAGAGCTTTCGAATGACACCATAACGATCCTTGTATGATGGATAGTTTTCTTGCAATAACCGTGCAACGCGAGTGCAAAAAGCAGGTATTTCGGTACTTTCCCCATATAATTGAGTAAGTAGCGAGTGAGAGAGGGAGGAGGGAGCTGAGATTCGTGTCAGTAGGTTCGCCGCGGTGGTCTGGAGCAGTCATACGCTCGCTAGTCTCCTGCCACCACTTGTCTCTCTCTCTCAGCAACATTACGTGCTGAAATTGCCACTCGAGAGATGTCGAGCGCCGCTAGTTAGTCCAGATTTTTTTAACTCGACTTATGTGGTGAGCCGCTAATAAGGGGTTAAGCATAGTAGGGAAGACTTCTAGGCAAAGTAGAAAAGAAAGCCTTTTTGTATCATTAACTCCCGTCCACTCACCGACTCTCTGCAATCTCTCTCTATTCGCCGCAATGTTGCATCTCTCTCGATATTCTATCGCTACTACAATAATCAGTGTTATTCAGAGCTCTCCCAGTGTATACTACCTCCTCTACGTAGGGTACGTAATACTCGTCTTGCAATACAATCCCACCCCTACTCTGTGCAACTCTCCAACTCAAGAGTGAAACGATACTCCCAGTATGTCTTCTATTCAACAGCTGAGCTCTGGAATTCTATCCCTGAATCTGTCTTTCCCTCATCTTATGACTTATATTGCTTCAAACTCTGTGTGTCCAGACATTTTGGCTCGATCATTCCTTGATTTTGGCCCTGCCACTCTTTCAACTCTGGGGGAGGCACTCGTCACATCCACATCCACATAGAAAACCAAACAGATATATAGGATAGTGATAGTGAAGGTGAGAGATAATAGAGCAATAGGTTATCAATATATCTGCCTGAAGGGGAGGTTTGTGTTATTTCTGGACCCTCTTCTCCCTCATATTTAGCCCCATTAATTTACAGATATTAAGACGTTCGCTCCACGAGTTGGACGACTTCAAGACCTTTTGCTCCATTTCTTCCTTTTCCTGACGAGCAATAGCGAGCCTGCAATTTACGAGGAACCGGTCTTCGGCAGGAACATTGTTCTGCCGAAAATGTGCACATCTATCTCGATATGGGAGTCTTGTGGGTATTTCTTTTAAGCTTAAAAGAGGTTTAGGAATAACACTAAAAACCTCCCCTTAAACTTTGATATTCTTCACCTCTGCTTAATAATATCTATCATAATTTCCACTTTTTCCTCTTAGACTAGAACATCTCTCTCTCTCTCTCTCTCTGCCGTACATTGACTTAATGAAGACAGCTCATAAGTTATTATTGACTATAGTAAAAGGCAATTTAAATATTTAAATAAGGAAATAGTCCTCACACTTTATGGCTTCTCTTAGAGTATGCTGCTCAGTTCTGGCCTCCAGCTCTCAGGAAAGATATAGAGCGACTAGAAAGAGTACAAGGTAGGGCTACAAAGCTTATTCCATCGATCAGAAGACTGGATTATTAGGACCGGTCAAGAACTCTTCATCTCTTTCCGTTGAAGACACGTAGACTATGTGAGGTCAGCTCATTGAAGTTTTTAGAATACTTGATGTGTTTGAAAATGTGGATTATAGCAAAATGTTTAGCCTTAATATGCATACAAAACGCAACCATGGCTGGAAGTTAGAATCGAAAATATTGAGCACTATTATTTATGGAACTGTTTTCACATTATTATAATTATCTGCTTTAGCTGGAACAAACTACCCTCAGACGCTTTGAACAGTTCAAGAAGAGAGCAGATAGTATTTTGCACACTGTAATGAGTGTAGTGCACTACACAATCTCTCTCCTTCCATTTCGAGTATCTCCCCCGGAATGGACCGCAAGATTTCTGAGATACTAACTATTCCGTGTAACTCCCTCTCTCTCACTCTATTTGTTTCTTCTTCCTCTTCTTATATTTCTTATCACATATTTCTACCTTTCTTCCATTCTACTTCTTAATCTCGTTTTTCGTCTACGTCTGCCCTGCCTCTTTCCTCTCCCCGCACCACTGGACTCTTCTGCTGACCCATATATAGGCGCTCCTCTCTATGTGTGCCCTCTCAGTTTACTTTGGACTTTACTGCAGGAAGGAGTGGCGTGTAGGGCCACTTTTACCAGTTTATTCTTCTCGCTGGAGGGACGCGGGGAGGAGGGAAGAGAGGAAGGGAGGTAAGACGAATGTTTGGAAAGGATAGGCTCTTGGTGATAACTAGGGGTGAGAGGCTGGATTGGTAATGGGAGGTAAGTGCTCCGAGTGGAAGGGGCGTGTAGATTTATGAAAACTACGCACATAATCGAACATAATTCTGCACAAAAGTATATAGCAGCTACCGATGACCGTTAAATTGGAATATGTACATTAAGTGTTCTATATTCATCAAATGGAACCGGCTGTTGGCTTTATTAATAATCACCATTAAAATATAATGAACAAAAGTTAAGGAATGTAACGATTGTGGCTAAGACACGGCAACCTTTGTAAGATATTGACTTGCTCTTAATGGATTGTTCTATTCAAGTACAAACAATATAATTACCTGGTAACACGTAAGGGAATTGTGAAACGTAAACGAGAGATACGTCATCCTTTGTATATAGGCGTAATTCAGTCAGCAGAACCTTGCTGGGGTAGTGATATATGTTTTAAAATGTTAACATTTTTCAGACTGCTAAGCTTGTTGGGACCGAGATAGGGTATTTCGTATATGAGGCAACTCCTTTCATGATCTAATGAGGGTTACGCTGAGGT
Organism: Paralithodes camtschaticus; assembly: GCA_018397895.1. Taxonomy (NCBI): domain Eukaryota; kingdom Metazoa; phylum Arthropoda; class Malacostraca; order Decapoda; family Lithodidae; genus Paralithodes; species Paralithodes camtschaticus. Next base: position 2,846 of record JAGKTK010029872.1, read on the forward strand.
GTATTAGTTAGCACGCTTCCTTCACAGCCAAGACGATTGGTTTGGCGACGTTAATGTCAAGCGAAAATTAAAACATTAGTCGGGTTCTACAGTAAGCGTAGTTAGGGCCATAATATACATTTGTCTGGTATACATGTCAGGAACAGGTTAGGTAAGATGTGTCTGACGTGGGGTTGTAAAGGTAATACATGTGTTCATTGATGGTGGGATTAGTGAACATGTATTTTAAGGGGAGATTTGTATATATTTGTTAATTAATTTATTTATGTTGTGGAAATTACATTCTTTACAATATAACGGCATGATAATGATCTTCAATCCAAACCGAAAATATAGCCTCCCGAGCCCAAAATAAATGCACTCATGCAGTGCAATTATTGATAATTACAACATGTGCCAAAGAAAAAATACCTTAAAAATAGTAGCTGACTTTAACTCCCCCGCGAGGATTGGAGGCAGGTTCATGCACCGGAAACATACATAGATGATGACGTAGTACTCGTAAACTGTACAGATATGATCATAAATTAAATGTTCTTTGGAGTGTAGACTTATTCATTAATGCATATACTGTAGTGCCGACAAAGTAAACAAATATTTGGTAGTTTAGGGTTTGTAATTAACAAGGTAAAGATAATGGCCACCACAGGTAATAAGTGGTTGTAAGTCTCTGTGAGATGACCAGTCTCAAACCTATACCAGAGGTAGAAGTGCATCAAGTAGCCAGTATCCGGACACCAACACCGAAACCCAAAAGCCAGAAGAAACGAGGGAGGACCACCAAAATACATGAGTCATCCCTGCAGTCACATTTACCTCAGTTAGTCATACCCAACCGTGCTCTACAACACCTACCTCCTTCTGGTAGAACGGAGGGACACCACAACCAACCACAGGCGCCTGGGACAGCCAATTACAAAGCAACTTCTACATAGCCTCCACCAGTCAGAAGCCATCACATACAGTCCAGCCCAACTTGGATTACAACGAGCAACTGTTCATGCAATTGCATCATCAACGGAATCAGGAATCAGAGTGAAGCTAGGTTGCTTCAAGGTTAGAAGTACAAGGGTCTAGTGGAGAATGAAGTTTTGAAGGATGAAGAGTTGGAGAGATAAAAGCTGGTGGGCTGACCACCTTGCTATTTTTCATGTTATATTGTTGACTTCTAAGCAGCATCCCACGTGGTGTTGGTGAGGAAAGGTTGTTCTTGTTGTTGAAGGTGCGCGATGATGGTTTTTTAGTCGTAGATGTAGTTAGGTTCATCGAGGTAAGGAGATGGTGTTCTTGTCGGCTCGCTGGCAGTCTTGGTGTTTGGCGAGCAGGTGGAGTAGACGTCGTTTGGTTCCCCCTCCTCCTCGGTCTCGATCTCCTCCACGTCGACTTCTTCTCCTATGGTGGACTCAGAGTATTCAGACGACGTGGAGGAGGAGGCTGCCACCGGATGATCAAAGGTGCCAGGCTGGAGGTTTGAAGGGGTTTGGGATGCTGGAGGTGTCGAGGCTTGTGCTGGTAGCTGGTCCTCAGTTGGTTGTTGTTCCTCCCGTTGCATGCACAGTGGTCGTGGGAGTAGGAGTTTTGGCCTCATGGTATTCTTCGGCTTAGTTGTTATCTTCTTCTTGGATGGTTTCTCGGTTGTTGCTGGGTCTTCTTGGGTGTTGGAGGGCTTCTTCCTCTGTTGTGCCTTCCTCTTGGTGTTTGATGGGATTGCAGAGAAAGCCTCCTGAGGAATGATGATTGTCGGCAGGTTGTTGTATTTCAGCAGACAGGGGATCAGCTTGCAGATTCTAAGCTCATCCGAACCAGCGATGGCTATAGCTGATTGAATGCAGGCATAGATCTTTGCCCTTAGAACTGCTTCCCCTTCTGCTGTAGTTGTTGTTGTCGCCTTTGGTGGATGATTCCGGGGGGAGAATGAGGAGCCCTTGACTGGGGCTCCTTCAGGGTCTTTGATGTTAATGGCCTCAGGTCCTTTCCTCCCGGAATAGATGGTGAATTCCACTGATTCGCCATTCTTCAACGAGGCCTTCTTGCTGCTTTTGTTGTTGTTGTTGATATTAGAATGGTGACAAAATATTTCCTCATTGTTGGTTATAGTAATGAAGCCATAGCCTGCCTTGTGGTTGAACCACTTGACCATACCACTGGCTGTGGTAGTGCTGGTGGCCATGGTAGTGGTGGTCAAGAGCGAGTTGAGAGGCAGATCATCAACGGCCCGAGCATTATAGATATAAGTGGAATTAAAGTATACCCTGTAGGATCCTACTAGAGGGTATACAAGGGGGATTCCCTATATGCTCACCATCCAATAATTATAACCCCTGGAAGACAGATTTAGGAATAAGGGCCTAAACGAGTTATATAAGTTTATGGTAACCTAAGACCTAGAGAATGAACCTTTTAGTTATAAGATTGTACCTTGGAAATTGGCCCATGTAGTTATACCTCATTTCCAAGGCTAGGATTAATATGCACCTCGTAACAGCCAATTTACCTTTTTCTCCATAACCCTATAACCCCGAAAACCTAGCCACAAAAGTCAAGAATAAATTAGAATAGGACTTCAGGCAAATCTGAATAGAGTATGCAAAACTACACCTCACTAATAGTCTTCCACTTTCGGGCTCGGACTTCAAGTAAAAGTGTCTGGCTTTGCCTCAGCCTCCTCTTTCCCCTCGAGGGTACTCCTGAAGTACCTCCTGTAGTACTCCTGAAGTGCTACCTGTCTGCTGCCCGACCCTAGGACCACCTGCTACCTGACGCCCTGGACCTAAGACCCCTGCTCGAGTGACGTTAACAGCCCTGAAGTGCTATACTCTCAACCCCTGCCTTCCAAATACTTGAGTGTCTTATGCATCTTTTGTTGGTTATTGTTGTGAGGTATTGATTAGGTAAATATGTGAAACGTGCTGTGTGCTTATTTTTAATTGTGATCTGTGCCCTAGATCTCGTATGTGCGTAATCCATTCATCCTTCTGAAATTGTCATTACTCTGTGTTAAGCTTGACATTCATATTTGATCTGTGTTAAAACCCTGTTTGCCTTTTATACAATTACGCATACGTTACCTACCTGTGTTAATCATTTCTATTAAGACCACACGCTCGCAGATTTACTAACTACATGTATTATGATTTATTATTCGTGAGTTGAAGGCCCAGTATAATTGTTCCGTAATTGATCCTTACTCACATCACTGTTTGCCTAGCACCTACGCCCGATTTGCCAACGAGTTCATAGTCTAAGTCCTTTACTAATTCCCCTTTTAATTTCGCTCATCCTTCGTGCAGGTTATTTTATGAACGTTTATTTCTGTTCTGTTGATTATTGACGTAGTGATATTCGAGTTCAGTGCCTAGGAATTCTTCCGCATAATTTCTTATCGCATTTATATACATCCCATTAACATACACTAATTGTGCCTGTGTATTTAATTCCCATTGTTTCTGTTAAATTGTTCAGATCCATTCACTGATACTGATTTATAAGTATTAATGAGTAGGACTTCATCGCCTATGTCAAACATGCACTAATTGTGCCTGTGTATTTTATTCCCGTCGTTCTGTTAACTTGTTCAGATTCGATCACTGATACTGAATATTAAGTATTAATGAGCAGGACTTCGTCGCCCGCGCCTTAGATATTATTTAACTACGATTTAATTATCTATATCTGTTAACTTGTTCAGATTCCATTATTGATACTGAATTCAAGTATTAATTAGCATTGTTGTGTCATATGCACCCGTGATTACTCACTCCCTATTTATATTGTATCATTTCATACGTAAATGTAAATATCGTGTTATCAATTGTTGATCTTATTCACTTATATAGTGTAAAGTACAAGTAATTATCTCCACTTTAACCTCTGCCATTTAAACGTTCTCGCTTTACTCGATTATATATATTAATACAAATTCCTAAGCTTGTTTCGTTATCTTAGCATACGATCACTTAATATAAATACGTGATAAAATAGAAATTCATCTTTCCCGGGATTTAATATATCTCATTTATTCCAAATAATATTGTCTATCCACTAATATTAATTATATTATTATTGAACTCGCACTAAGAATATAGTTGCATTAAGTATAAACTTATATCTCACTAACGCAGTCCAGCTAGTGACCTGCCAGGTGACCCCTACCTGAGGTCAATTATCTACGGTCAATATTTAAGCCTCACCTAGAGCACACCGTGGGACTCACCTGCCGTACAGGGAGTCAATATTTGGGAACATCAACCCTCTTCATCTTCGTTGCTGGATATTATCCTGCATCGGAATAAATCTGTTCATTAATCACGGAAGATACTCGACCCTCATGTATTATTGTATTGCGGGCTAATATTTATTAATGTATGTTACTATCTTTATGTATACTTTCCTGTTTTGATTCAATTTATGCTAGACACATACCATTGAGTTGTTCTAGTACTCATGACTCCAAGCTTCTTGATACTAGTACAATATTAGTATTAGTATAATTCAGGAAGCACCCTTTAACCCTTAACTATCGGCGCGCAACATAAGTCGAGTATAATAAATCTGGACTATCTGGCGGCGCTCGACATAGGTCGTGTGGCAATTTCAGCACGTAATGTTGCTGAGAGAGAGAGACAAGTGGTGGCAGGAGAGTAGCGAGCGTATGACTGCTCCAGGCCACCGCGGCAAACCTACTGACACGAATCCCACCTCCTCCCTCCCTCTCTCACTCGCTATATACGGAATTGTATGGGGAAAGTGCCGAATTACATGCTTTTTGCACTCGCGTTGCGCGGTTGTTGCAAGAAAACTAGCCATCATAAAGGATCGTTATGGTGTCATTGGCAAGCTCTGTTTATGCCCTTTCAGGGATAGATACTTATTTTACGCTCTGGGTCTTATTTAGGCATGAAAATTATCACGTAAACAGCCCTATTTTGGCTAAAAACACCCTGCTGGGCGGTACATATAAATAAACCGCCTAGCCCGCTAATAAGGTGTTAATGTACCATTATGTACGTGATCTCGAGATAGAGAATATAATGATGAGACGTGCCATAACACCAACTGTGCCCCATTGAATAAAACTATATATATATGTTCATGTTTGTGTTGTTATTGAGTATTATATTGTCCTCTTGAATACCGTATATATTGCATAAAGATCCTACTCGGGATGTCCCTGTCAAGAGTATAAAAGTCCATCAAACCATAATTGGATTGTTTTACGGAGTGTACCAAGGGAATTAAAATATTATAACCCGACATAACACTGGCGGCAGCGTTGTCTTGATACGGCATACCAGTACGGAAATTCTAGCAATTTAAATTTTGTTTTTGGTATTCAAGTGATGCTATTCTATTCATCATGGCAGCAGCACTTAGGTTTGATATCCCGGTCTTTAAATCCGAGGAATATGATATATATACTTATCTGGAAATAGTCAAACTGATCCTAGACATTATGTTTGGAAACGAGGACGCTTCCAAGATACACACAATTGTAGTCAAACTTGGAAAGTATGCACCAACGGTATCAGGGTACGTGCACGATAACATGCCTGGGTTAACATGGGCTCAATTTGAAGTCTATGTTAGGTCAGCTCTCAGTCCTGTATTAGGACAGACGATTGATGATAAGAAGCTTCATTTAGTCATGTATAGGCTACTGGCGATTTGGATGGGACTATTGATAAATTGCAACAGTTGGCGTTGAACGCTTTCCCTGAGGAGACAACCGCTCAGAGAAAGAAGATAATTTTCAAAGCTCTAGTTAGGATTCTGCCTGACCCCGTGGCCGATCATTTTTCGATCGTAGAAACCACCAGCTACGATACAGATCTGCCCATCGTCAGGAGGATCATGGCGTTGCGTCAAACCCGAGAGCAAAATCAACCCAGCACCACCAACAAGATAGCCGCAGTGATCAGCAAGGTCACTACTCACCCTACTTCCGGTTCTTTTACTCCTCGGGGCCCGAATGTTCCTCGACCATCAGATAAGATTGAGGAATGGGCACGGATACGCCCTTCAGAATGGAAGCCTTGCGACTCAACGTGTATGCTCTGGTCCATTAAGAAGTCTTTTGGGGAGCTCACCAGGAAGAGGGCCCGAGCTCCAAGTTGGTGGGCACAGATTCCGTGGATTAAACCCCGGCAGGTGTCTGCTATCACAGAAGATAACACGGCAGGCATCGACGAAGGAGAGACAGAAGAGGAGCCAGAGATTTCAATGTACCAGCCAGAACCAATCCAGCCTGAAAATTTTGATTTTTAGAATGCCCCCCCACACAAATCGTCGTAACCATGGCGGGGGCTCATGACAACACACCGCAAGGAGGACTTCCGGTGTACCACAAACTCACTCTGAATGGGGTAAAAGTTCGGCTCTTGATTGATACGGGGGCTTCCCGTTCCTGTCTTTTCCTTCCTTTTTTCCGAAAGCATTCCAAAACTTTCGGAGAAATTTTACCTTCCAGTATAATTTTAATTAGTGCAAATGAACAGGTTATTCCTAACCTGGGCCAATCACGTCCTTTGCACGGGCAACCCCCTTCTCCCCATCCAGGAATTCATCACTCGTTTGTAATTTACAACAGTGAAGCCAAATATGATGGATATTTAGGGCTTGATTTTTAACAGCTCTACATGCCACAGTAAATTGTTGGCGCAGGACGTTGTCTTATGACCATCCGTCCAACCCTGAAAAAAAAAAAAAACACACAAAACCCCCCCCCCCCCTAATGTAGAGAAACTGAAATCAATTCCCCTATCCTTAACTTGCCAGAGTGACACCAAAGCATTTTAAACGGAGCCTCCCAAACCTCGCTGTTCCCATAATGTCATTATTTCTGCCATCGTATCCAATTCCACTGAAACTACCCCTACTCATGAACATCTAGGACCATCAAAATCAATTCCCCTACCTATACCTTGCCCGAGTGACCTTAAGCAAACCTCCCTTAACCTCGAAACACTTCCTGTACTACCCATGTAATTTCTCCTGCCATAGTTTCTAAATCCATTACCATTCCCCCTCATCATGAAAAATGGATCCCCTTTGCTTCAAGATTAAAAGGAAATGTCCTTATGACCCCACACCTCCAAAGCCCTTTCAATGGGGCATGCTTAACCGCTCCTACCCTGCTACCCCAACATCTAAATTGCGTCAAAATCGCTAATATCTCAGAAAAACCTGTCACCCTAACCAAAGGTTTAGAAATTGGAGAACTAGAAATGTACTCCGACGAACTAACCCCCACTGTTGATCCTTCACCTCCCTATAAAAAGCCCCTTCCTGACATACCTACTACTCTAACCCACAATCAACAATCCGATCTCAAAGATCTTCTTCTTTCCTTTCAAGATATTTTCGCCACCTCAAACAGAGTTATGGGCAAAACTCAGGTCTTACATCACCCCATTCAGACCGTGGGCCACCCCATCAAACAACCCATCAGAAGAAAGATCCCCATCCAGAGGCAAGAAGAATAAAAACAAGTAACAGATATGCTTACTACCGGCGTAGTTAAACCATCCACCAGCCCTTGGTTTTCTCCTGTGGTATTAGTCAGGAAGAAGGACGGATCTACACGATTCTGCATAGACTACAGGCAGTTAAATGACGTTACCATCAAGGACGCCACACCACTACCTAGAATCGATGACTCTCTCGATTCTCTACTAGGAGCAAAATGGTTTACCACCCTCGACCTACAAGCTGGTTATTGGCAAGTACCCGTGTTACCAGAGCATCAACAAAAAACAGCTTTCTCCACCAGTCAAGGGAGGCTATATGAATTCACCGTACTTCCGTTTGGACTCTGCAATGGACCAGCCACGTTCTCCAGACTCATGGAGACAGTACTACAAGGTTTGACATGGGAAACGTGTTTAACCTATCTTGATGATGTAATTGTGTTTTGCACTACCTGGTCCGAACATCTGCAACGCCTCAAACAAGTATTCTAGAGAATTAGAGATGCCAATTTAAAACTCAACCCCTCCAAGTGCACCCTAGCAAAACAGCAAGTAAATTTTTGGGGTCATGTAGTCTCAGAAGAAGGTATTGCCCCCGACCCAGCCAAATTAGAAGCTATCAGTAAAATCACCCTCCCACTAACGTAAAAGGTGTACGTGCATTTCTCGGTTTTGCATCATATTACCGCAGATTTGTAAACAACTTTGCCACCATTGCCAAACCCCTTCATGACTTAACCAAAAAAGAAGAACTTTTCCTGTGGACTGATGCCCGATTGCAAGCCTTCAATAGTCTATAAGATAAATTAGTTGCCTCCCCTGTTGTATCTTTCCCTGATTACACCAAGCCCTTCCGAATCTATACAGATGTATCTCAATTCGAAATAGGCGCAATATTAGGCCTTGCTCGTGAGGGCAAGGAGCACATAATTGCATGTGCAAGCAGAACCTTGAACCCTGCAGAAGTAAATTATCCAGTCACCAAACGTGAGTGTTTAGGCATGATTTGGGCCCTACAACACTTTAAAGCATATTTAGCCGGAGTCAAAGTAACTGTCATCACTGATCATCACGCCTTGCAATGGCTCAGAAAATCTGACACAAACAACGCTTTGACTGTTCGTTGGAGAGAATCCCTAGAGGAGTTTGATATGGATATCGTATATACTCCAGGGAAATTACATACGAATGCTGATGCTCTCTCTCGCCTTGCATTGCAAAATCAACATTCCACGATGAAAGAAGATCCTCCTCATACCATCAACGCCATCCACCATCAAGATCCACTCGACGACAGCCAGCAGGAATTATTAAGGAGATATCAACGACAACAGAAACCAGACTGGATACCAAGAAAATGTTTTAATCAACTCTCCAGGCGAGGCGACAATCTATTCACCCTAGACGGAAAAATTGTGATCACCCCTCAAAATGCCTTACCAACAATGCAGTCGATACACATGGATAATGGCATCCATTTTGCACAACGACGCCTCATCACCACCTTCCAACAGGTATACTGGACACCATCTCCCTATGTGACAGCTAAGAAAATTACAGAATCATGCAAAGCCTACGCATTGGGTAAAGACAGAACCCGTACAGCTGGCCCTTCAGGTAAATTAGTTGCATCCAAGCCATGGCAACTCCTTGCAGTCGACGTCATGGGCCCTCTTGAAAATAGCCATGGCCATAAGTATATAATCACCTTTGTCGACACTTACTTCAAATATGTCATCGCCTGCCCAGCTAAAGAACACTCAGCCATTGCTGTTGCAGAAGCTCTCATCCAGCATGTTTTCCCATACTTTTGCTTACCTGAAGCCATTCACTCTGACAACGCCCCCGAGTTTACTAGCCACATCTGGTCACAATTATCACTCATGTGTGGGTTCCGAATAAGTCATTCCTCTCCATACTGGCCACAAGGCAACTCCATATGTGAAAGGAGTCATCGAACCATTGCCAATCAAATCCGGACCCGGTTGCAACAAATGGACTCGAAAGATTGGTCAAGCCAGGTGAAAATTGTGCAATGGAAAATAAACACCTGCCCAAGAGAAAATGGAATTTCACCCCACGAGCGAGTTTTCGGAGTGACTCCCCTGCTACTTACCCTCCGTCATATAGCTGCCCCGTAAGAGCCCTCCTCAAATTTCGACCAGTCTCTAGTACACCGCAAAAACCGACTACGCCAGATCCAAAATGTTCAAGACCTCCAACCAGATGAGACCCCCAAAGCCAGCCCACATTGCGTTGGTGATCTTGTCATGGTTGCACATTAACCAGTCCCATCCAAATTGAAACCTAGATTCAAGGGTCCTTTTGAAATTTTAACTGTGCCTAATTGTTATCAAATTACCATTAACTATTTTGGTGAATCACGCACGTATCGTAACAGGCATGTACGTAGGTTTCAGCCTGTCAATGACAATGATGTAATGCTTGCTAATCCTAATCAAAATGACATGTTGCCTGATGACAATAATTCCAGCTTAGGATCCACAGAGCCCACCCTTCCCGAGCTACTTCTTCCTGCCTCTCCTTCACGTCGACCAAAACCTCCTGTTGACTTAACCAACTTACTTAAGCCTCACTCACCTATCCCTAGAACTTTATCTCATACTCCAACCGCTGCACCTTCTCCAACCCTGCACACTCCCATTCCCACTCGCACTGTTTCTGCACCTCCTACTCTCCCTACTCAGCCCACTGTTCTACCTCCAACGTTACCTCTTCCAACATCCCCTGCTCAACCATCTCCATCTGTAACTTTACCTTCCTACTCTCAATCTTCCGGTACTCAGCCTACAACACCTGTCCTTACCAACCTTCCTTCCACTTCTCAGTCGCATTCTAGTTCTTCCTCTCCTACTCCATCACCATCTCAACCTACTACTAACAGTCTTCCTCCATAATTTTTACCTGTTCCTCTTGTCTCACAAATAACACCTAAACCAACATACGCTGCCAAACTTAAATCTCCAAAACCTACAAATAGACCTATTGCAGTCCCTTCCACGTCTCGACCTGTCCCTATTCTACCCAAATCTCATCCTCCACCTACAACTAGTACTCATTCTTCTCCTTTAATTAGACCGATTCCACACAAATTTAATCGGCCTCCTCTTTCTCAAAGCTCAGCCTCCTCCCCCTCCCCTAATTCTCATGCAAATAAGCCTTCTCTAATCCCTATTCGGTCTCACCCTATATGTATCAGATCCAGCCGACGTGTGATTCCACCTCAAAGATGGGCTCCAAACTTCCAGCCTACCTATCTACGAAGGGATCAACCTCAAATGCAGCCGCCAAACACCCCAGCCACGCCTCCTACAGTCAGTGCGATCAACCCTCTCCAGCAACCAACTACCACTGAGAGAAGTAGTTCTCATTCTACAGCCAGAGACAACAGGTCAGCTCCCAACAACACTCCTGCCACTCCAAGCCTACCTAGTCCTCCTACAACTGCCAAGGACACCATATCTTCCATCACCAGCCCTCCTGCCACTCCAAGCATTCCCAGTCCTCCTGCACCTTCACCTCCGCCTCCTCCACCACAGAGGCCCAAGATGAAAATCAACAAAATTGTCTTCGTGGAGGGTGGTGAATTCAAGTATATATATTCCACAGGGGAATTGCTGCAGATGGCCGGAGATAAAAAGGAAGACTGGCTAATCCACATCACGATGGACCCAAAAAAACATACTGACGTTCCCACCGCCCTATGGTTCCTCACCCTACAAGGCATAACTCCAATGGCAACATCTCCAACCACCAGAACCTATACCATTAGATCGCTGGGTCGCGATTTTTTTCTTGAAGAATGTGGTGAGATGACCGGTCTCAAACCTATACCAGAGGTAGAAGTGCATCAAGTAGCCAGTATCCGGACACTAACACCGAAACCCAAAAGCCACAAGAAACGAGGGAGGACCACCAAAATACATGAGTCATCCCTGCAGTCACATTTACCTCAGTTAGTCATACCCAACCGTGCTCTACAACACCTACCTCCTTCTGGTAGAACGGAGGGACACCACAACCAACCACAGGCACCCTGGGACAGCCAATTGCAAAGCAGCTTCAACATGGCCTCCGCCAGTCAGAAGCAATCACCTACAGTCCAGCCCAACTTGGATTACAACGAGCAGCTGTTTATGCAATTGCATCATCAACAGCCCGAGCATTATAGATACAAGTGGAATTAAAGTATACCCTGTAGGATCCTACCAGAGGGTATACAAGGGGGATTCCCTATATGCTCACCATCCAATAATTATAACCCCCGGAAGACAGATTTAGGAATAAGGGCCTAAACGAGTTATATAAGTTTATGGTAACCTAAGACCTAGAGAATGAACCTTTTAGTTATAAGATTGTACCTTGGAAATTGGCCCATGTAGTTATACCTCATTTTCAAGGCTAGGATTAATATGCACCTCGTAACAGCCAATTTACCTTTTTCTCCATAACCCTATAACCCCGAAAACCTAGCCACAAAAGTCAAGAATAAATTAGAATAGGACTTCAGGCAAATCTGAATAGAGTATGCAAAACTACACCTCACTAATAGTCTTCCACTTTCGGGCTCGGACTTCAAGTAAAAGTGTCTGGCTTTGCCTCAGCCTCCTCTTTCCCCTCGAGGGTACTCCTGAAGTACCTCCTGTAGTACTCCTGAAGTGCTACCTGTCTGCTGCCCGACCCTAGGACCACCTGCTACCTGACGCCCTGGACCTAGGACCCCTGCTCGAGTGACGTTAACAGCCCTGAAGTGCTATACTCTCAACCCCTGCCTTCCAAATACTTGAGTGTCTTATGCATCTTTTGTTGGTTATTGTTGTGAGGTATTGATTAGGTAAATATGTGAAACGTGCTGTGTGCTTATTTTTAATTGTGATCTGTGCCCTAGATCTCGTATGTGCGTAATCCATTCATCCTTCTGAAATTGTCATTACTCTGTGTTAAGCTTGACATTCATATTTGATCTGTGTTAAAACCCTGTTTGCCTTTTATACAATTACGCATACGTTACCTACCTGTGTTAATCATTTCTATTAAGACCACACGCTCGCAGATTTACTAACTACATGTATTATGATTTATTATTCGTGAGTTGAAGGCCCAGTATAATTGTTCCGTAATTGATCCTTACTCACATCACTGTTTGCCTAGCACCTACGCCCGATTTGCCAACGAGTTCATAGTCTAAGTCCTTTACTAATTCCCCTTTTAATTTCGCTCATCCTTCGTGCAGGTTATTTTATGAACGTTTATTTCTGTTCTGTTGATTATTGACGTAGTGATATTCGAGTTCAGTGCCTAGGAATTCTTCCGCATAATTTCTTATCGCATTTATATACATCCCATTAACATACACTAATTGTGCCTGTGTATTTAATTCCCATTGTTTCTGTTAAATTGTT
>JAGKTK010029873.1:0-15734 GCA_018397895.1 Paralithodes camtschaticus
ATATTCCTAGGACTAATGGACTTAGAGTAGGTATATAGTGCATTAACAGGGAATTGAGCATAGAGTATTTTTGCTCTTGTCAAGGCAGGAATAGATAAAGGTGTGGGGAGATGTTCCTGGTGTTCCTCTTTGTGATCACTGGTGTAGCAGCAACATGTACAGAGTCCTCCTTAGTAGCAAAACTAGGTAGACCCTGTCATGGATGTCAGTTCTGAGACCCTTTGGCCAATGGTCTGGGTCCTTTGACAATATGCACCCACTAAGTCTCTTGTCATTTGTGGTCTCACAGGAGAAGGCCTAGACTGTGAAAAAGTTAGGTCCTTCGAGATTGACCATTGAGGAAGCAAATGGTGATTAGGGGCTCTGAGCTTAACACCAGCCTGCCTAACAAACCCCGCTGGTCTTTCTGGGGCAGAGATAAACTAGTACGCGTCAAGAAGGATTTCTTTATGATGATACATGGTTTATAAGTGTGTTAATTGTTAGCTCTTTTTAAAATCAATTAATAAATTTAGGTGCTTCAGCGACCAGCAACCGATGGAGACTGCTGGTTTTGAACTTGCACTCCAAGGTGTAAATTGTATCAAGCGTGAACTATCCTTTCTTAGAGTTGAAGCTGTGTATTGGCTAGTGAGTGTATCTGTGACTTCCTTGTCGCAGGATAGTAGCCATTTAGAGGATGTCCATATCGCAAGTGTTATATCTGTCTACGGGTTGGGGAACCCTGGTAGAGTTGTTGCCTGGATTAAAGGTGAAGGTTTTTGACTAGAAAGCATATCTTTTACCCAAGTAATTCTAGAGAGAACTGGTCCGGGTAGGGACCTGTTCCTCCAAGCCAATTACAGTCGTCATCGTGTCCATCTGGTATGACATTGACCTGGAGGTCAATGATATTGCATGAACTTTGGGAAAAACGCAGGGCTGTTAGTTCTTGGGTATGGTGTGACACTGACTAAAGGTTGTCCATTTTCTTTGACTGATTAACTTCAGAACGACTGATAGTGTCACCCTATCAGATTCGAAGCGTCTGTGTCCAATCCCAAAAGTGGGAGGTGGATTTTCCAATGTGTCACTGATTACTTTTACTTGAGAATTTTCCCCGCAACGCCAGGGGATGTCGAATTCTCTTTGGGGTGAATAGGAGGGAATTGGGAGGTGTTAGTGGAACGGTTTTGTTGCCTGGTCAGATTAGTTCTTTTAACCTGAGGAAGTTTAGGAACCTTATCATTTTGAACTCAAAACACAGTTACTGTTTACAGTCTTGGTATGTAATACAGTACTGTGAATGGTTATATTTAAAGACTTGGCATTGGATGGATTTTGTTTTATAGTGTGGAGTTGTGTATCCCCGATTACTCCTACTCATTCTGCTGATTGTGTAGGAGTGAGAATTTTGATTTCTCTAAATTTATTCTGAAACCTCCATTTGTCACCTGTTATGTGACTATCAGGGTTTGATTTTTTGGCTATGGAGTGGAGAGGACCACAGTAATCTACAATCTTGAAGGTTAAACAGTATTTTTACGCTGACTTTTGAGTAGAGGGGGAAGAGTTTGTTTCACTCCCTTGGTGAAAAACTGGGAGCTATGTCCGCGCTGGAAGGAATTCTGGTGAACATTCTCGCTCTTATACTGAATGGGATAGCTAGGACCTTTTTTCTTTTTTTGTTTTGTATTGGGATGTGCCAGAGGACTCTTCTATATCTGGAGCAATTATCCAGTCTCCAGACCTTTGACTGTAGAATTACTGTCGTTCTACTTGGTAACTAGTTAATATCCTGAACTTTCTATTGTGAATTATTTGTTGAGGAGTAGCCATGTCCATCGTAGGGTTTTAGTTGTAGACTGTCTCTTTTGGGGAGAGAAAATGTGTGTGATAGAAAGCTGGAATGCCCTCTGACACCCAAGACACAACATTGCTTGTCAACACTCGGATCATTAATATTCTGATTCTAGAGGCAGTTGTCCATTGTTGGCCCGAACTCTGAGGAGGGGCCAGTTTGTTTATTAAACTGCTCCAACCTATCCATCTGAGGGCTTAGTACCCGAGCCTGAACTTTGTTCAGGTTGTTTGGGGAATCAAACCACATGTGAATCGAGGTGAAGAGAGTGCTAGAGTGGCCATATCTTTTGGGTATTCTTGGACCATTGGGTGAGTAGAAACTGTCTAGTTCTAGTTGCTTCAAAATTTGCAATAACGGTGGATCCCCAGATCGACCTTGGTGATTTCACCTACATCACTACAAGCGCAAACAAGAGCCAATCTTGACATTCCCGGTGGTCGTCTGAGAATTACCCCGTGGAGCTCCTCTGAAAAATGAAGTGCGGACTTGGGGTGTTGTTGAGGGGTAGACTCTGCTACTTGCCTCATGGCCTGTGCGGGGTGTTGTGGTGTGATAAAATTTTGACAGTAACCAAGGGTTTTTCGACGCAGCCTAACGTCTTTGTCAATCCGTGCAGGGTAGGTGTATTTATCATGGGGTCAATTAGGTGGTTACAACTTATTAATTGAGGATCTGAGATATTTCCAGAACTTCTGGGGAATAGAGTGGGAGTTTTTTATGTATGCCTAGTGGTAAATTGGAGATCCTCCAATGGGAGTTTTGTGGGGGGGGCATCCCCCCACTACAGGGTAAATCCCTTTGACTGAGTCAACCACTTGGCCCCTGGGTCATCTCTTAAAGAGTATACCCCCATCGTAGGGTTTTTGTTCCTTGACATTTTTTGTGGAGCAACCTACGGATTTATAGAGATCATAGAGATTTAATGGTAATATGTCCATCCGTCTTATTCACGCCAGACTATGGTTTGCAGCGTTTCCTGAAGGAACCGTGGGTGTCTGTGTGTAAGAAAAGTACTTCGCACCCAATCGAATTGGGATTTTTTTTTTTTTTTTTTTTTTTTTTNGATCAGAGAGATTTAATGGTAATATGTCCATCCGTCTTATTCACGCCAGACTATGGTTTGCAGCGTTTCCTGAAGGAACCGTGGGTGTCTGTGTGTAAGAAAAGTACTTCGCACCCAATCGAATTGGTATTTTTTTTTTTTTTTTTTTTTGCCCGGCAAATGGCCTTGTGCTTCTTTGCACGTATATTCTTCAGCTCGTCCATTTTAATAAACCACTACTTTGGTATTGATACCAAATTAGGAAGACCTGTGTCAGCATTAGTAGGTGTTACTCTAGTGGTTGTTTCCCATATCGGGAGCTGTTATTTTACGAGCAGGTTGTTTAGGATGGACAGGTACCTGAGCCAGTGGAACTGTGTTTGGTATGTCCTGTTGTGATCTGGAAGGAGCAAGAGAACTACTTTGAGATCTCGGATAGTCTTATCTAAAGGCGCAAAAAAAAAAATGTCCGTTGGGTTTGCTTGTTACATTCCTATACGGGTTAAATACAAATGTCTTGAAATTAGCCCAACTATCCTCCTGGGTTTATGTATTTCAGCTTCAGAATTCATCTGAATAATTTTTTTTTTTTTTTAAGGAGAATCAACGTGGGTGGAGAGAAAACAACGGGGTTGAATCAACCTGTTGTTCAATACAGTTGTATCACCTAGCCATACTCGGGTAGGAGGGGGAGGGGATGACATGTTCAGCACTTGGCTCAGCCAAGGCGGTAGAGGAGGCAGGTAATTCTTTGTTTATTCGAAGAAAACAGGATTAGCAGGGTGACCGGTCATGTCAGATAATTGACCCCGGCCTGGGGATATGTGTGTAGGGTGCAGGATTTGAAATCCTGATTGCGAGTCAGGGAAGTTGGGACTTCGAAGGTGGGTAGCTTTTATATCTGTGGTTTGTTAATTTCCCAGGGACCCAAAGGGAATATGTCTTACGGCTTTAATGGACTATCCTTCGTTGGGATTAAGCCCGGTTGGTACCCGTCACATTTGTAACATATGTGGGACCCAATCTGTAAAAGCTAATTGAGGCAATGTTATTGATAGTATTATTATTATTATTCTTCCGTTTTTTACTGGAAGGCTCTGAGCCGACCGACCTATGTCATTATCTTGCTAGAACCGGACATTTTCTTGTCGGGAGATGGGGACTAGCTAGGAGTTCTAGAAGAGATGATTCTAAAAAGCTTACCTATTTTAGTATTGCTGGTACTTGGAGATTTTTTTTTTTTTTTTTTTTTTTTTTTTAAAGTACTGTACACTCGACCCTCCATTTAACGGACAAATGCGTGCAAGCACCTGTCCGTTCCTGCTAAATGTCCGTTGCTGCTAAATACTGTCCAGTCCGGATGTAATCCGGAAATTCCTTGAGAAAAATTCGGTGTTGAGTACAGGTGTCCGGATCGTGACATTTAACTGTTATGCATCCTTTTTTTTACTGTACCTGAAATAAATCCTGGTAATCCCTTGTGCTACACCCTATTGATAATGCAAAACTATTGAACACACTTAAAAGTGTATATTATTTGGTCTCTATATAATCTGTGAATCATTTCCGATATGAGATTAAAGATTTTATTTTCCACCAACTCATAATCAGCAAAAACGACACAAATGTCAATTAAAAACATGTTATAATATTTCCCCATCATTTTGTGTATACCGTGGGAACAAAAAAAAAACAAAAATCTATCAAACGTAAATCTCCCGTCTGGGAAGCTCGGCGCATAGACGGAGGGGAGGGTTGAAATATTTTGTTGACTATCTCATTTATTATTTATCTATGTGCTGGAAGGATATTATATTTTTCAATTCCATCACATTAGAAATTATTCAAAGATTACAAAAAGTCCAAATAAGACATAGTTATGTTAATGTATAAGGGATTTAGGTAGATGAATTAGAGAGATAGATAGATAGAAAGAGTGTGTATATCGAGGGAAAAAAACAAAACAAAAAATCTATCAAACGTAAATCTTCCGTCTCTGCTGGCGCAGAGGGGAGAGTTGAAATATTTTGTTGACTATCTTATTTATTATTTATCTATGTGCTGGAAGGATATTATATTTTTCAATTCCATCATATTAGAAATGATTCAAAGATTACAAAAAGTCCAAATAAGACATAGTTATGTTAATGTATAAGGGATTTAGGTAGGTGCATTAGAGAGATAAATAGATAGAGCAACGGACTTTGCTCCAACTTTTTTATAGCAACGGAACCGTTATTGCCGATATCCGTTAAATCGGAATCCGTTAAATGGAGGTTAGAATGTACCTGAATTGTTAGATTTTACTGAACTCCATATAGATAATATGCCCGAGGCTATATATGTTTTTTGGGTCATTGTTATAAGCAAAGCTTATATGGATAGCCTAGTGACGGTACACTTAGCCGGTGAACCAGAAACGTCTAGAAATTTGTCAAATGAACTCACCTTAACATATAAGGTGTTGGGATACTCCAGAGGTTGTCACTTGGAGGGGGAGGGGATGTTTTACTCGTTGAAAAAGATTCTTCTCCGGTAGTGTTGTCGCTCCTTGAGTCTGGAGATTATTACAGTTTCTTACAGTAGATCCTCTGGAAAAAGGCAAACTATGCCTGTGTATCCAGCTCAGTACCAGTACTTGCACTGCTGCGGTCGTTCACGGTGTTGGCGGCGGCGGTAGCAGACGCAACATTTTTACTATTCTGTATCTTTGCTTTATAATCAAACTTCAAATCTTGTCTTCCCCATGCTTTATCAAGATTACTTTCAAACTCCCTTATTGATTCGGAATCGACTACATACTGGGGCAGTGCATTCCACTCATTTACCACTCTATCACAAAATGAGTTCTTTGCCTTCTCAAGCCTATTTCTTTCTTTGTAAATGTTCTTAGAGTGTCCTCTCGTTCTTGTTCCCTCCCGCATCAAGAAGATACCTTCACACACATCCTCATCGTACTTTCCTGACACTATCTTAAAAGTCTCTATCATATCCCCTCTCTTTCTCCTATATGCCAGTGTCGGAATGTTATTATATATATAACAAGGGGCCAGAATTGTAAGGTGGAATTAATACCGGAATTATTAGGTCTACTGTACTTAGGTTTTGGTAAAGTAGGGTCTAGTTATGTCCCGTTTATTTTAATCCGACTCCCGTTGTCTTTTATGTAAGAAGTAGCCTAGTGAATTAATATTCGGTAAAATTGGATATAATTATCCGGAAATTTGTTAGGCAAGTATAGCCTTTATAGGAAGTAGTACTTGTTTAGTACTTGTTTCCTGGAAATTAGTTAAAATATGTAAATCGTGAGAATACACTTCGTAGGTGACTTGGAAATGTCTAGAGTTTTGCCCAGTGAACTCACTTTAGAGATATGGGTTATTTAGCCGAATGAAGGGAGCAACAGGTGACCTGGTCATGTCTACCATGGGGGCGAAAGGTGGGCACTAGCCTTGTATTATTTATTTTAATTAAAATGGTAGTAAGTATGACCCAGCCTAGAGTAGTCGGCCAGAATTTCCATTTGATTCCTTTCTTGGAACCCTGGTTTGTTTTTCTTAGAGTAGGCTATGACAAAGTTTAGGGTATGGTACTGGGTAAAATAATATTTGTTTCTCTTACTGGGACCTGGAATTGTCCTTGTCCCAGCATGGCACAGCCTTGAATCACCTGGCACCCTTATGGTGGTGGCGGTATGGTGTTACCCGGCAATATTGTATTCAAAATTAAGATAACGGGGTCTGACTTCCTTACTGAAATCTGACCTAGGCTAACCTAGAGTACCCGGTAATAATTTCTAGTTAAATTTTTTATATTGGGATTTGGTTTGTTTTTCAAAATTAAAGTTTGGGTCCGTTTAGGGTACCCGGTGGAAAAAAGTTGTTTAGGCTAGGTCTAGGGTAACCGAGACTTTCAGAAGAATTTTGTTGTGAAATGTATTCGGGTTTGACTTTATGTTTGTATGGTATTATTGTATCCAATGAACATGTACTAATCAAGTCAGTTTAATATCAAATAAAACATAAAAGGTTACAGGTGGCATTTCCTAAAGGAAGCCTGTGGTGTTAACGCCTTTAAGTTTCATAGAAAAGTTGGTGTAACACAGGAATAAACTATCCATTCAGTTTATATATTCCAGGGGAAATGAAACATTCATTATCACCCAAATTTATTAATATGTAGGCCTACATAGCCTATTCATGGCCTCAGGTAATGTTACCAAAAAATATTTATACTCTAGGCCTAGATCTAATCCCTGGGATTATGGAGTATATTGGAAACTTTATTGCATTCATAGTGTTTCCTCTTAAAAAATAATTAATGTTCCTGGGTAGCCTAGGCTTACTTTAGTCTAGGGAACGATTATCACATGACCTTAATACTTGAGGTTGTATGGTGGTAGGCCTAGCCTATGTTATTATTGTATTTCCGGCCCATCTGGGTAGGACCTACCCGGGACTTTAGCCATACTCGGTAGTCCTGGTAACCGGGCCTTGGTAACCGGGCCTTATTGAGATAAGGACTCGGGAACTCGGGAACTTGAGGTTGTATGGTGGTATGTTATTATTGTATTTCCGGCCCATCTGGGTACCCGGGACTTTTCGCCGTACTCGGCAGTCCTGGTAAGGCAGTCCTGGTAACCCGGCCTTATTGATATAAGGACTCGGGAACAACGGGAACTTGAGGTTGTATGGTATTCCAGTATCGCGGCTCGCCCGACGCCCGCATAACTGGGCACTCGGGGACTGTCACCATATCTGGCAGACTGGCAGTCCCGCACTCGGGACTGTCACCATATCTGGCAGTCCCGGTGTCCGGGCCTTGGAACCGGACCTTTTGAGACAGGGCCTAGGGTATCTGGGTATTTGGAAAATTAACAGCATGTCGTATTAGAATCTTACATCATAGTGGGATACAGTATATTCAAAAATGATATTATTATGGGTACTCTTGATACCCTTGGAAAACAAAAAGGATATATGAGTGCTTGAATAATGTTAAAGTGTAAATAAAGCAAATAAATAAAGTTAAAATTAATATTAACTTTTAAAGGAAAACTTGGAAGTAAATACTGAAAGAATCATAGTGAATTGTGGAGTGAAGCATTGAATGGAAATAGGTTAAAATTTTCTGGAAATTATAGGCTTAGGAAATTTTGATCCTAAGTAAAAATATTACGGTGGCCTGAAAAATAACCTCTGGCTAGGGCACGACCAGGGGCTACCTGTCAGGAATTATAGATATGTGAATCTTATACTTACCTATAATTCCACTCTTAAGGGAATATCTGTCATGGTATCATGTTAAAACACAACCAGCACATACCAAATTAGGCTTAGGAAATTTGTACCGAAGTACAAATCTTACGGTGGCTTGAAAAACAACCTCTGGTTTAGGCACAACCGAGGTTTGACTGTCAGGGCTCACAGATATAAGCTGATGACACTCGCATATAATTCAACACTTAAGTCAGTATCTATCGAGCTACAATGTTAATACACACTATCACAGAACAAAAGACACTGCCGCTAAGGAGCCGAGGTTCGTATGATACGACATACAGAAATAAACACAAAAAATTGAGGCTTTAGAAAGTGAAAGTGGCTCTGATGACACGCCCGCCGACCAGCCCAGACTATGAAGTCCTTACTTACAGGATTACAAGTGAAATTGGTCCAAACAAACACATTCCTAAACGCGTATATGATTTCAACTGCACTATATATTCACTATGGACCAAAACTGACGCGCTCAAGAGGGGCTATGTAACCCTGAGCATGAGGTAAGGACTCGCACGTCTACCTTGGCTGGCTCGGTGGGCGAGAGAGAAGGTTCCTGGGAGGAACAGCCAACTAGCAGGTGGATGGGAAACAGAGGTAGACCGTGAGCGCGCGTCGGCGCGGTGTTCAAACTGTGCTAATTCTTTTCTTTTTATTTCCTACTTTTCAGTGGCTCCAACCCAATGACGTACCGTAGGAATGATTAAGGGGTACCCCCTATGATGATCTTGGTTCTCGACCACCGTGATCCAGGTTAACCCGGGCTCAGAGGAGCCCGGAACGAGGCCATATTAACATAGGCACTTACGTCATTGACGTAAGGAGCCACCAATAAATTGAAGGATTTTGAAATCATGACTGCGAGTCGAGTCGGGGAAGTTTGGTACTTAGCAGGTCGCCTTTTAGTTTGAGAATTTGCTCACTTTCTTCTGTTTATTTACTGGAAGACTTTGAGCTGGCCGACCTATGTCTTTTCCTGCTAGATCCAGACATTTTCTTGTCAGGAGATAGGGAGGAGCTAGGGGTTCTAGAAAAGGATATTTCTAAAAGCTTACAAACTTTGCCTCCATAATACCTGGAGATTTTGTTTAAAGTATCTGAAATGTAAGATTTTACCGAACCCCTCACAGATAATAACACTTGTTTGCATGATTGTGACCGAGGGTATAAATGGTTTTTGGGTCATCGTTATTAACAAAAATATGATTAGTGACATAGTCACTTAGCCGGTGAACCGGAAACGTTTAGTGTTTTGTAAAAATGAACTCACCTTAAAATTTAAGGTGTTAGGCTCCTCCAGTGGTTATCACTTGGCCGAAAGAGATCGTTCTAATTGTTGAAGAGATTCTTCTCCGGTAATGCAGCAGCTCGCCTGAGCCTGTGAATAATACCAAGGAGTCAATGTTGCATAGTGAGATGGAAATAGTACTTATTAGGCCTACTTAACTTGGGCAAAATTAGGATCTAGCCTTGTATAGTTTACTTTAAATAAACTAATTAGATAGAAGTACTTATTTAAGCTCTCGTTTCTATCGTAAATCCGATAGTTATGTTAGTTACTGGTACCCGGGCCTGTCTCTAATATGGTATGACATCCTTATTATAATGTGACCAAGCCTAGGGTACCCGGCAATAATTTCCATTTGATTCCATTATTGGAACCCTGGTTTGTCTACAGTATTAAAGTATGACAAAGCTTAGGGTACCCGGTAAAATAATATCTGTTTCTCTTACTGGTACCCGAACTTGTTCTTGTCATAGTATGACACGGCTTTGAGTAAACCCAGCATCCATATGGTGGTCTCAATTTTTCGGTACCTGGGCCTGTCATTGTGAACCTATGAACCATGTCATGGTACCCGGCATTGTAATATCACCTGTCAATTATTGTTACCCGGGCCTGACTGTATAATTGTTTAGACAAGGTCTAGGGTTAAGACAGTTCACACTGGGAAATTTTTTCAACTTAGAGTGTAGAGTCAGACCAGCAGTCTCCATCGGTTGCTTGGTTGTTGAAGCACCTAAATTACTTAATTGATTTTAAAAAACTAACAGTGAACACACTTATAAACCACGTATCGGCATAAAGATGCCCTTCTTTACGCTTACTGGTTTATCTTTACACCAGAAAGACGAACAGGGTTTTATGAAGGCTTGTTTTAAGCTCAGAGCCCCAAATCGTCATTTGCTTCCTCATTGGTCAATGTCGAAGGTCCTAACTATGTCACAGTCTAGGTCTTATTCTGTGAGACCAAATATAGACAAGAAACTTAAAAAGTGTGTGTCTCTGATGACCCTGGCTACTGGCCATAGGGTCTCAGAATTGACAGCCATGGCAAGGTCTACTAACTGTCTATGTTTTTGCCCCGAATAATGATTCTGTACATATGGGTACTGCACCAGATTCATCGCAAAACAAATGAGCACCAGGAACATATCCTTACACCTTTCTTTATTCCTGCCTTGAAAAGAGCAAAGATACTCCATGCTCTATGCCCTTATGGTTAATTTAGATAAGTGGACTGTATATTATTGTTATTGAAGAAACATTAACCATATAGAATATATAATTACCCTTTGATGAACTCAGCTGGTGATTGGAGGATGGCGGAAAATAGGCTAGATGACTGGAAGTGGTTAGTATAGTAAACAGAGTATGAAAAGAGGCTACAATAGGCTAGGATAGGCTAGATATTTATGTTAAGTTGTGCTAAGTAACAAAGATGATGATGTAGTGACTATGGAGTATGAGATGAAAAGTGAAGCGAAAACACCTGGTGAAATAACTAGAAGAAAGAAGGCTTAGCGTGTGTAGCTGGGACGGAGGTTGGTTGGAGAGTGAGCGAGCGCGTTATGCTTGTCTCTGTCGTGACATACCGCGCACGCGCATAACATATGGAAAATGTATCCCATCTTCTTTACAATGAGATACTTGTAAACAATCTTAAATAATACAAATATATATATATATGGGAATTATAATCCTACAATACTTTCCCATATACAACTATAGAATAATATATTCTACCCAATCATGGAACGTTCGACCAAGGTTATGGAAGCGTTCAACTTAAGACTACGGAATGATACGTAACGCTACATCAACCCAGATTACGTAACATCGAGACTGTTCATACTAGTTTGAGTACACTAAGTATGGACATATTCCCACCAACAGAAAATATACAAAATTTACATGATTAGATTTGCCCGGAGGCAATCTTATCCCGCCAAGCTTGGGAGGATATCTGGGCTGCCTGTCGACGTGGGCGTTCGCCAGACGCGTCAACAGGCTGCGCCGAAGTAGAAGCCAGAGAGGGGACTTCAATGGATAACTGATCCAAGGGGGTGTCCTTGCGATCGAGGTCACCCTCAAGAGGATATAGTCGGACTGTTGGCCGTGTGATTACTCCAGTCCTGGTGCGAACCTTTGCTACCCGAACCTCACCATCACGACCTGGTAACAACTCCTCTATCCGACCCAATTTCCAAAATGCGCGCGGGCCCTCCTCATGGATGGTTACCACGTCCCCTACCCTAGGCCAATGACCTTTTAATGGTGTTAGTTTATTATTTTGCGCTTCCCTTAAAGTCACCAGATATTCTGTTGACCAGCGATGCCAAATATCTCGCGATAATTTACGAATGTATTTGTAGCGGGCCGATATCACTTCCTTACTTATGTAGTCTGGATCTTCCATAGTATCCTCGTCATGCTCTTCAGGAAGATCCCGCAGTCTGTATCCACGTACCAGTACTGAGGGTGTGATTGGGGTAAGGTCTTCCAAATCACCAGAAGCATAGTATAGAGGGCGATCATTTACGGTGGCTTCAATCTCCAAGAGTATGGTGTTGAGTTCCTCAATCGAGATGAGAGCTCTACCCAACACCTTCTTCAGACCCGCCTTCACGATGCCTATGGCTCTCTCCCATATGGCGCCAAACCAAGGCGCTCTGGCGGGAATGAAACGCCATTCGCATTTTACATCCGCTAGGCAGGTCTGAATCTTAGGATTGTTGCTCACTTCTTTAAGATATGTAGATGCCCCTATGAAAGTCTTTGCATTGTCACTCAGCATGATATGCGGATATCCCTGTCTATTGCAGAATCTTCGGAAGGCATGTAGGAAGCTATCACAAGTGAGGTTGGTGACCAGTTCCAGGTGAATTGCCCTGGTAACAGCACAAGTGAAAAGTATCATATACAGTACACCTTAAGATTGGGTGAATCTTTCACAGGGATTGCTCCACTGTAGTCAACCCCGGTAACTTTGTAAGGGTCACCTTGGGTAGTTCGCAGGTTTGGTAAGGGAGGAATTCCGACGGGATCATAATGTGTTCCCTGTACTCTTCTACACTTTAAGCATTTGCAAAGGACTTTCTTGACCACCTGCCTGATTCTAGGCACCCACCATCGTTGTCTTACATAGGTGACTATATGACCAACCCCATAATGACAACAGAGTCGGTGACACCTATCGATGATAAGATGGGTGAGGGGATGATTGGGGGGCAGTAGTATTGGATACTTACTTGCCTCAGAGAGGGCTGCCAATCGTAATCTGCCTCCGCAATGTATCAAGTCCCCCTTCAAGTGTAAGCCCAATTGGTTGATCAGGTTATTCCTAGACTTTCTTCCCTTAACCAGTAATTTATATTCCTGCGTATATATTTCTTGTTGACAGAGCTTATGTAATAATTTATCTGCAATTCTGATCTCCTTCACATTGAGGTAAGCACTACCTGTGGGCGGTGTGCCTCTAATTTTTGCTTTTACATTTTCTACAAATCGTATCACCCATGCTGTAACACGTTGTAACTTTTCATAGCTGCTGAATCTATCCCAGTCCCATAACCGTGTGTCTTCGTCAGGCACCGAGTCAATTACCGGTGCCACAATAGCAGTGTGTTGCTCGCTCAAATCTATATTCTCTGGCCATTCGTTGGGATCATTAAGCCAGCATGGGCCATTCCACCACAACGCAGAAGATTTGAGAAATTTAGCAGAGACACCACGAGTAATGCAATCACTTGGATTCTCTTTGGTAGACACATACCGGAACTGTGCGGTTGGGAGCAGGGTACGAATTTCGTCGACACGGTTGGTGACGTACACTGGTAGCTTCTTACGGCTATGTAACCAGTAGAGCGTAATTTGGCTGTCACTCCATACAACTGTCTCCGAGATATTTAGCAAATTTTTAAAAGTTTCCTCTACAAAGTGAACGAGTCTAGCAGCCAACAGAACTGCAGTCAGCTCTAATTTTGGGATGGAAAGGGATTTGATCGGGGCGACTTTCGCCTTCGCTATGACGAGACGGCTGCCACTTGTGTCAACAAAGTATATGGCGGTGCCGTACGCGACCTTGCTAGCGTCTGAGAAGGCATGAATGGAAACAGGATGGTCCATGACAACTCTCCGAGGAAAATTAAAACCCTTACAGAGACGAAGATCCGAAATAATGTCTTCCCACTCTTGAACCAGATCGCCAGTCAAAATCTTATCCCATCCTAATTTTATCCTCCATAATTGCTGAAGGAATAATCTCGATTTGATCGACACCGGTAGAACTATCCCCAAGGGGTCAAAAAGTTTAGCTGTCATACTCAAGCAAATTCGTTTTGTAATCTGCGAATATTGCGCGTACTGAACGCCGAATGAGAGGGTATCGGTGTCCGTTTTCCAAAACAACCCTAGCACTCTAACATGTTCCTGCTCTACAGCCGCCACACCATCCCGTTGCAGTACAGTCCGCAAAACAGGATTATTAGTCGCCCATTCACGCAAATGTAGATGGGCGTCATTCATAATCTCTCGGACTACAGCGTAGGTATCAACCAGGAAATCTTCTTCATTTCCTGTACCCAGTAAATTGTCTATGTACAACCCTGACCGAATCTGATGAATAATCTGCGGATCTGCACTGACATAAGACAAATGTTTCAAAATGGTGGCGTTTAAAAGGAATTGGGAACAAGTCGCTCCAAATAAAACTGCCCGGAACCGGTAACAAATTAGGGGGGAATCCAGTTGCCTCGGATACTTGGGCCACATAAATCGCGTATAGTCCTGGTCGTCTTCATGGAGCCTTAACATTAGAAATGCCTTCTCAATATCAGACACCCAGTCATACTTACCGAGTCGAAACCGAAGCAAAACCTGCGCTAAATCTGGCACCAGTGAGGGTCCAGTGTACAGGCAGTCATTAAGACTAGGATGACGTTCTCTCATCTTGGCGGAACAGTCGAAGACAATACGCACTGGCGTAGTTTTGCTCTCCTTGATTACACCATGATGAGCCAAGTAATGCCCGGTATCTGATGTATCAAAAGGCTCCTCTTCTATAAAACCCTGGGACACCTGTTCCCTTATGACTTTTGAGTATTCCTCGCAAAAGTCAGGCTCCTTGAGGAATCTTTTCTGAAGTCCCTGAAGATGGCCTATGGCCAAACCCTTGTTAGATGGCAGCTGATCCTTAGAATTGTTCCAGGGCAGTCTCACTTTATACTGCTGGCTGTCGGGATCGTAGGTAACGGTATCCTCATACGACGATAGTGCTTGCCGCTCAACCAGTGAGTATTCCTTAGGGGTTATCCCGATATGATCTAATTCCCACAAAACATTTAAGTCATTTTTGCATGGTGGAATATTACCAGTGGACATGTATTCGTCCATTGGTGTTACTGCTACTTTCAATACAGTAATTACTTCTGTGCTGGAGCTGGTAGGTTGTGTCACATATGAACCACTGATGGCGTACCCGTACTTGGTAGGAAGCAGAATTAGGCTACCTGACCTTTTATACCCAGGTCGCACTATATCGTAGTAGTGATCCGCACCGATGAGCAGCTCCAGCTGATCTGTGTCCGTTGCGTGAGGATCGGATAATTTTATGCCTTTACTTTGTAAACTAACCAGTTTAGACTTTAGGTTAAGTTCACCTTTATGTTCTGGCAATTCATCAACCACTATTGCGTCTAGATGATGAAATTTACCTCTGTGTTTGTATTGCAGTGCCACAACATTATATTCCCTAGAGGCTTGTTTCCCGGTAAATCCGTGAAGACATAACTCCTCAGTTCCTTTAGAAATGTAGGAAAGGGAGGATAGAACAGAAGACTTCACAAAGGTCCTCTGAGAACATTGGTCAAGTAGCGATCTGATTTTAACACAATTATTATCCTTACCCTTTACCGGCAGCTGTACGGTGGGCAAGATTATAGGTTTGACTCCTGTAATTAGATAAAGAAAACCTAATATTTAGTAGTGGCCCCGTAATCATTGACGAACATGCCTATTACATAAGGCACCCTCTTCAAACTCTCATCCGCCGTAGTTTGAATCTACCGCGCAGAGCATTTAAAATTTGAGGAGCCTTCATCATGAGCGCACGCAACCTCACTCATGGCTTCAGTCATAATGAATTGGGTTCTCACTACGAAAAAACTTCGTAAAAAATAAAAACAAAAAGAAAATAAGAATAACTATTCAATAAGCTTTCCATCATATCGTGGATGTACTTGTGTGGATCTTTTGACCAGACGCTACTGCAGGCGTCATTCTTCCTTC
>JAGKTK010029874.1:0-15734 GCA_018397895.1 Paralithodes camtschaticus
ATTCCCCCCTCAGTTACTAACCCATCTGTCCCCTACTAACTTCCTAATCCTGACACGGACATTAGTTCCAGGGCAGTAATTCCCTTTCCAATGTTCCCTTACCCACTCTAAAACACTGTTTGGACACTTGATCCTCAGGGTTTTGGAGGACAAGCAACCTAGAAGGGTCACTAGATCTGTTGTTGCTTGATTTCCTTTGTACTCCTTTGTACTACATGCTGCAATTTTGCATCTCTGTCACTCTTATACTAATTTTACAATAATCAATGTTCTTCAGAGTGTTCTCGGTGTATACCTCCTCCCTTACGGAGACTAGGGGTCTCCCGCCTTTCAACACACTCCCACCCCTATTCTGTCCAGCTTTCTAACCTAAGAGTGAGCCGATTTTATCAGACCTTCTACTCAAAAAGTAAACTTTGAAAATTTCTCCATTAATCTGCCCTACGTTCATCCTCATAAGCTGCTTCAAGTTCCATGTGTCCAGAAAGTTTTACTCTAACGTACCTTGAATTTGGCTCTCTGTCAATCTTTCAACTTTGGGGACAGCTTTGCCTTTTGTCACCTTCATTCTCACAGAAACACATTATTTTGTTTAGAACATTTATTTGAAAATCAGAGGGTAACTGAAGCCAGTTATTATCCTCTTGTCCTTCACAGGTCCGCCCTATTCTGCATAAACTGTCTAATATTAGATATTCCTGATAAACAAAGGGAATTGGTCATGGTCATTACTGAAAATGGCAAATGTAATAATACCGCATTAACATACCTTACCAATAATTATTGTAAGTTTAAAAGAAAATAGGAATTTCTCTAAATAATTTGTTCCTGAAATAATTACTGTAAAATATATATAATTATCAATTATATAGGTGTTTTTGGTGTTTTTTCTTCAAATATGTATACTGTTGTAATAATGATATGTTGTGAGTTCCGATACTATTCGGAAATGGTTATATGCGATTGTATATAACCACCGGAGGATAACAGGTATTTCACAATACGTATACAGGTATTTCTTGTACAAAATATATAATTATGTGTCTGTGCGTGTATATTAATTCAATGCACGCTTTTAATTAAAATACTACAACTGTAAATGTGAATACCATTATTTTCATAATTGTGTATATACCAGCACACGCAGACAAAGGCATCCATGTTGTTGTCTAGTCATGCCATTTGGGAAGTGGGAGGTCCATAATTAATTTAGTTCAGGAGTGTCGACTAAAAGAAATAAAAGTTTAACAAAACACCCAAGGTTTGTTTCCAATGAATAGTCCACAACTATTTGACTTTGTTTGTTCAGGGTAAAATGGACATCATTGCATTGTTTTAAGTATTTACATATATATATATATAGATATTCTGTATTACTCTTGCCCTATGTGGATGAGGGAGACAAATGGCAAAACTGCCTGTGACGAGTGCCTCCCCCATAATTTAAAGAGATACAGGGCCAAAATAAAAATAAATTTCGAGCCAAAATGCCTAGACACATGAACTTTGAAGCAATTTAAGTCATAGGATGAGGGAAATATGGATTCAGGGAGACAGTTCCAGAGCGCAACTGTTCAATAGAAGAAATATTGGGAATATCGTTTCACTCTTGGTTTTAGAGTTGCATTTTATATTGGTTAGCTTTGATTTAGATAATTTAATTTACCGATATTGTTTCTATCATTATCACTATCAACGTTTGCAACATTCGTGGTCTTTCCTCTAACTTCTAAGCTCTTTAACACAACCTCTCCTATGCCAACCCTGATCTTCTCTTTCCTACCGAAACTCAGTTGTACAAAGGAAATCAAGCAACAATAGGTATAGTGACCCTTCTAGGCTGCTTGTCCTCCAAAACACCGAGAATCAAGTGTCCAAACAGTGGTTTAGAGTGGGTAAGGGAACATTGGAAAGGAAACTACTGCCCTGGAACTAATGTCCGTGTCAGGATTAGGAAGTTAGTAGGGGACAGATGGGTTAGTAACTGAGGGGAGGAAAAAATAAAGTTATTCATATACAAATGCAAGCAGTCGCGGGTTTGATGCGAGATATTTGTCTAGGCGAAGTTTAAATGAATCAACGGTGCTGCAGTCCATAACATCTCGGGGAAGCCCATTCCATAAGTTGACAACTCGATTGCAGAAGAAATGTTTAGCTTCGTGTGAGTTAAAAGATTTACCAATAATTTTGCACCCGTTTCCCCGCGTGTAATTAGATTGGTCGATAGTGAAGTACTTACTACAGTTCATATTGTCTGATGCCTTTGATGATTTTGAACACTTGAATTAAGTCGCCTCTTAATCTGCGCTGGGTTAAAGGAAATAGATTTATTAAGACGTTCCTCGTATGGTTTGTTCTTTAGGCTAGTGTAAAGGCTCGGTAACATTAATTTACATTTATTTCTAATATATATAAAAGTTCTTGCCCAAAAATTATTAAGTAACAATTAGCTTCTGTAAGTGAAACCAAAAGAAGAGTATAAATTAATATAATTCTCTCAAGTAGTCTACCCTGGTATACTTAGCCCCACTAATATTAATATTAATAGTAATATTAATAAAGTATGTGTCTTTAGAAGTTCTTGATTTCTCCCTCCCGAAGCTAAGGCCGGAAAGAAGACAAACACGGTCAGTCTCAGTATATACTGCAGGGTAGCACGCCAGAGAGCATCACTACTGGGTGGCTCCAAAGGGGACGACCTGGGCAGACTCTCATCGACAGGGGCATGATGGACGCCTCACCAACCCGGCCCTCGGCTGGTGTAGGATCCTTAATAGAATAAACAAAACAATATATAAACTATATAAAATTGACATACAGCTTAATAAATAACTTTAGATTAGCCTCCTAGAATTCCAAGATTTATTATTCTCGACAGAGAAAAGAACTCAGATAACTTAACACCTTAAGAGCGGCCTAGGCGGTATATAATATGTAGCCACCAGCGGGGTGTTTTTACCCAAAATAGGGCTGTTTACGTGATCATTTTCATGCCTAAATAAGACCCAGAGCGTAAAACAAGTATCTATCCCTGAAAGGGCATAAACAGAGCTTTCCAATGACACCACAACGATCCTTTTATGACCGCTAGTTTTCTTGCAACAACCGCGCAACACGAGCGCAAAAAGCATGTAATTCGGTACTTTCCCCATACAATTCAGTATGTAGCGAGTGAGAGAGGGAGGGAGGAGGTGGGATTCGTGTCAGTAGGTTCGCCGCGGTGGTCTGGAGCAGTCATACGCTCACTACTCTCCTGCGTCTCTCTCTCTCTCTCTCTCTCTCTCTCTCTCTCTCTCTCTCTCTCTCTCTCTCTCTCTCCAACATTACGTGCTGAAATTGCCACACGACCTATGTCGCGCGCCGCCAGATAGTCCAGATTTATTATACTCGACTTATGTTGCGCGCCGCCGATAGTTAGGGGTAATTAACTAAGTAAACAAAAACGAAAATTACACTCTTATAACAGGAACTGAATATTAAGGTTCTGAAGTGCAATACAAAAAACAAAAAGTATCTTTACCTTACAGAACCAATGAAAATCTGTCTTATTATAGTTACAACAATATTGATTCCCTATCAGTTAAAAATTCGTCTAATGTGGTAGAAAGAAAAGATAAACAGAAACAAAAGAATATGAAGAGTGTTAAGCTCCTTTACCTTAGTCCCGTTGATTCTGAGGCTGGACGTAGAGTGAAAAGACTAGCTCCCACAAACCCCTACATTACCTCTGACAAGACCCATAAATACAGAATGAGATAGGGAAGATAATTAGTTGAAGCACTGAAACCCCGAAAAAAACTGTATAACTATAATCCAAAGTTCGGGTAAAGAAAACGAGACTAAAATAAAGCAGGAACGAAACTCCATGAATAATCGTAACCTTGAACCTTTACATAGTGAAACAATAGGAATGAAACAATATGATTGAAGCAATAAAAGTCCAAGAATATAATCTAATTTGAACCTTACCATATTAGGCGAGGAACTGACAGGGTTACATACATACGTACACACAGGGTTGCTCGGTACAGTTGCCTCACCGAGTCTGTTACAAATAATGAATATACGATATAATATTTATAGACAAAAAAAAGATAGAGTAATAAATACATTGCCTTTACATGGCTCCCTCCAAAAGTATCTAGCTATAGAGATAGATACAATAATTACAAATGCATATTTAAACAAGTACCCACTTACAACAAACAGTTATACCCAAGAAAATTTACATACTATAGTCGGTGGCCCGGCTTAGAAAATCTGCTCCAATATTATCTTTCCCAGGTATATGTACAAGTCTAAACCTAAATGACTGTAAGCCTAGGGCCCACCGGAGCAATCGTCATAGTTTCCTTTGAGCTTCCTCAGGTATACTAATGGCATATGATCTACTTCCAGAACGAATTCTGCTCCCAGTAGATAGTACTTAAACCTGTTAACTCCGAACACAATGGCTAGGCACTCACGTTCTATAAATGGAGAGGCATTAGTCTTAAATCTTGAGGGATTCTGAGAACAGTTGGGACGGATATGGCCCCTTTCACCACAGCCATGGCAGGTAACATTGGTATAATCACTTACCACGTGAAGTCCGAGTTGGTTTAAACTTGATTTGGGTAGGCTGTTCGGCAGTAGGTTGCTGAATATTTCCAGTCCTTTTAGGCTTACCCTTACTCTGAGAAATCCTGGAGGGAATATGGTGGGCAGAGCTCCAATTATCGGCCAGCTTGACTGCAGTCTCCAGATCTCTTACACCCCTCTCCTTGATGAAAGTTCTCAATTCTGGGGTTACTGAGGACACAAGTTGATCAAGAATGACATGGGATCTGAGTGAATGGAAATCTTTCTGAAAGTCATTGGCTTCAATCTATTGGTCAAATAACCGGCCTAACTTAATAGAAAAGAGCTCATATGTCTCTCCTTCTTTAAGGCGACTTGATCTGAAATCCTGCCGGTAGCTATCAGGGGTTTTGTGGAAGCCTTTGAGTAAAGCCTTCTTTAAGAGCTCATAGTCACCAGTTATCTCTTCGGATAGACTTGTATAGATATCCACACACTTGCCTGTCAGAACACTATCTAATCTAGCAGCATAAGATTCCTGAGACACATTCAGCAACTGGGCAATTCTCTCAAACCTAACTAAGAAGGATCCAATATCTACACCTTTTTGATACAATGGTAACGTGGGTCTACTAACATGGGCCTGGCTATCCAGGGACTTACCCGTTTGAGCTTTTATCCTAGCCAACTCCAACTCATGTAGTCTCTCTGCCACTTTAGCGTTCTCCTCATGTAGTCTCTCTGCCGCTTTAGCATTCTCCTCATGTAGTCTCTCTGCCGCTTTAGCGTTCTCCTCATGTAGTCTCTCTGCCGCTTTAGCTTTCTCCTCTCGTTCTCTTACCCTGTCCTCCCTGGCTTGATTTTGGGCATTTATAACATACTTGGCAATATCTGCTCCACTAAGACCAATTAACTCCGCTTCCGATCTTAACCCCGCCAGCCCCAGCGACGCGTCTGTCGAGTCACCTATGTATGTAACGCCAAAGCCCAGCGACTCGCCTGACGAGTCACCCTTTTAGCTCAGTCGTAAGGCTCAGAGTGACTCTACCTAGAGGGCTCAGATTTGTATGCGAACTGTGTAAGTATCCCACGCACCCATGCTGATGGTTGAAAACTCTGAAAGTCCAACCACGTGCGCGTGAGCGCGCAAAAACATGTTTTTTTGGGGAAATTGCCTTCAATTTTTTACTCTTGTAAAATCCGTTTTCGGGGGCTCTGTAGGACCATTGTTTTAGCTTTTTGATCGGTTTTTCGTGGTTTTTCCTTCATTCCTAACCCATTCGCTATTGTTTCTGGAAAAAAAAAAAACTATTTTCAAAACCGGCTGGTTTCTGGTGGTACATTTATTAATAACTAGCCGGGGCTCACCGGGTTAAGGCTTCTATTGTATGTTCCATGTTGTGAAGTAAAATATTAAAATATTGGAAATTTGACTCAATATAATGCAGCTATAACCCAACTAGACAAAAGGCTACTGTGATCAAGTATCTTTATAATTAGTCTCAAGATGGGGGTTTGTCACTTCCGGGCCCCAAGGACAGTAACAGGCCCGATCTGTCTACCGGACCTAAACAGAAACAAATGCATAGTTAAATTCCCAGTTCCAAATGGATACCAGATGTGAAGTGAGAGAATCCTGGCGAGGTCGCCACTTGTAAAGGCTCGGTAACATGAATAAAACAAGATTCTCACACCTAACACCCAAGGTAACCAAAAGGAAAAGTCAGAAATAAAACTTTACAACTTTACATTTATTTCTAATATATATAAAAGTTCTTGCCAAAAAATTATTAACCCTTTACGAGCGGCCTATGCGGTTTAT
The DNA here is from genome assembly GCA_018397895.1 of Paralithodes camtschaticus. Lineage (NCBI taxonomy): Eukaryota > Metazoa > Arthropoda > Malacostraca > Decapoda > Lithodidae > Paralithodes > Paralithodes camtschaticus. The sequence continues at coordinate 6,383 of JAGKTK010029874.1, forward strand.
TTATATGTACCGCCCAGCGGGGTGTTTTTAGCCAAAATAGGGCTGTTTACGTGATCATTTTGATGCCTAAATAAGACCCAGAACGTAAAACAAGTATCTATTCCTGAAAGGGCATAAACAGAGCTTTCGAATGACACCATAACGATCCTTTTATGATGGGTAGTTTTCTTGCAATAACCGTGCAACGCGAGTGCAAAAAGCATGTAATTAGCCACTTTCCCGATACAATTCCGTATATAGCGAGTGAGAGAGGTAGGAGGGAGGTGAGATTCGTGTCAGTAGGTTCGCCGCGGTGGTCTGGAGCAGTCATACACTCGCTAGTCTCCTGCCACCACTTGTCTCTCTCTCTCAGCAACATTATGTGCTGAAATTGCCACTCGAGTTATGTCGAGCGCCGCCACATAGTCCAGCTTTATTTAACTCGACTTAAGTTGCGCGCCGAATTTTAGGGGTTAAGTAACAATTAGCTTCTGTAAGTGAAACCAAAAGAAGAGTATAAATTAATATAATTCCCTCGAGTAGTCTACCCAGGTATACTTAGCCCCACTAATATTAATATTAATAGTAATATTAATAAAGTATGTGTCTTTAGAAGTTCTTGATTTCTCCCTCCCGAAGCTAAGGCCGGGAAGAAAACAAACACGGTCAGTCTCAGTAAGGTATAATGCAGGGTAGCACGCCAGAGACCATCACTACTGGGCGGCTCCAAAGGTGACGACCTGGCAGACTCTCATCGGCAGGGGAATGATGGACGCCTCACCAACCCGGCCCTCGGCTGGTGTAGGATCCTTAATAGAATAAACAAGACAATATATAAACTATATAAAATTGATATACAGCTTAATAAATAACTTTAGATTATCCTCCTAGAATTTCAAGATTTATTATTCTCGACAGAGAAAAGAACTCAGATAACTTAAAGAGTAATTAACTAAGTAAACAAACACGAAATATACACTCTTATAACAGGAACTGAATATTAAGGTTCTAAAGTGCAATACAAAAACCAAAAAGTATCTTTACCTTACAGAACCAATGAAAATCTGTCTTATTATAGTTACAACGATATTGACTCCCTATCAGTTAAAATTCGTCTAATTTGGTAGAAAGAAAAGATAAAAAGAAACAAAAGAATATGAAGAGTGTTAAGGTCCTTTACCTTAGTCCCGTTGATTCTGAGGCTGGACGTAGAGTGAAAAGACTAGCTCCCACAAACCCCTACATTACCTATGACAAGTGTTACGACCGGCACTACGAAATAAACAAGGGCACTCAATATTGGACAAGATGATAGGCTCTATCTGCAACAACGGTTAGCTAATTCCAAACCCTCGAACTATTACGCCGGTGAACAAAACACTTAAAACCCTCCAGAGTTAATCTACTGGATAACGGGGTATCAATTAACTGGGTTTTATAATGCACTTCTACATAGGCTTACCGATGACGGCAAAGCCTACTCACAACAGGAGTACTTTACATTAATAAAATGCTCTTAAGTAATAACAATGCTTGAATAAACTATAAGAAGATTTAATAAAGGAGTATATGCTTACGTTAACTTTAGTGTGAGTCTGTAATCAACACTAAACTCTACAATGCTCTATGAAAACACTGGAAGTCTAGTCCTACAGCAATCAGATAAAGAATCTTCTGAAAACGTCTGATGCTCTAAGATGCTCCTTAATATAGAACAGAAATAATGCAGGGGCAGGACACCAAAGCGTGTATCTTAAATACACCAATAAGTAGGATATATATATATATATATATATATATAACAAGGGAGTGCAACAACTCTGTGACAGCACTAATAATCGCCACTCAAAACAGTACTTCCTTAGCCACCTTAACAGCCAAACTGGGTTGTGCACTATGCATCAACCTAGGCTAAAATAAGGCGTGAATAATTCCTAGAGCATGCACAATTAAAGTTAATAAACACAATGCTGTCTTTCTCACTAATAAAGTCTAGCAGTGGCATAAAAGGTACTAAGAAACTAGGCAGAGCGCAAGCATGCTCGTAGCCTACTGCCTCCTCTTGAACAGATTTCCCTTATGTTATGTTAAATGGCTTGGAGGCTCTCTTGGTAAGTCCAAATCTCTAGTATCTGGTCTTGCCCTGACGCTCCACAATGATCAACAAAATGAGGTAGCAATCATACAGGTAAGAGTAGGCAAAAGCCCTTTACCGGTATACTCGGTACACTCGCAAAGGAAAATATGCAAAGGGTTACAGGCTAGCTTGCTTCGTCGATGTTGTACAGGTTCTGACTTGCTACATACATAACTCAGACAACGATCAAAGATACCTTTTACTGTCTAGCATTAAATAATAAGAGAGAACAGCTCAATAATTAGAAGCACCCCAATACTATGGTACCATTTGACTATGACTCTAGTAATCCCTAAAACTAGTGCAAACATATATGGAGAGCTGGTGCTGGTAATACGACTGGCCGACTGTGGAAGTCGTATGAAGAACCAGAAGGGATAAGTAATTGAATAAAGAGAGAAGTATGAAACCGAAGAAGTTCAGAGAGAGAGATAGTAGTATAGAGGGTTATATGGGAGACAGGTTGCAAGGGACATGTAGGACCTAGCACACTCCGCCTAGCTCTGAGGAAGGTAGCTCCTCGGGACCCCTAGGATCACACACAAAGGCATGGTGGTCAGCCAATCACAGGCCGCAACGTCACCAGGCAGCAGGGCTGCAGAAGGCGCCAGGAACCACCAGCCAATCAAGGGCACAGGAAAGCGCGCGAGCAGGAACACTCCTCCAGTGAGGGAGGCAACACATACCTACGCACGCACATATTACCACCACGCTCTCGCAATTCTCTCTCTCCCTTCACAATGCATCTTATATTCTACTAATGATATAAAATACTTCCCGTTGTCACAGACGAAAGTAAAGACCACCACGGGACTGTCTGTAACAACACGAACACTATGAAAGAAAGAACAACATTATCTGATAACTGTAGCCCATTTCACTGCCCTGGCGAGCGCTAGCGAATTACGAGCGCATTCTGGCAAGCTGGCCAGCGTAACACAAGACCCATAAATACAGAATGAGATAGGGAAGATAATTAGTTGAAGCACTGAAACCCCGAAAGGAACTGTATAACTATAATCCAAAGTTCGGGTAAAGAAAACGAGACTAAAATAAAGCAGGAACGAAACTCCATGAATAATCGTAACCTTGAACCTTTACATAGTGAAACAATAGGAATGAAACAATATGATTGAAGCAATAAAAGTTCAAGAATATAATCTAATTTGAACCTCGATTCCTTAAACGACTTGATCAGCTGCTGGTACTTTAAAAGCAAATCTTCCGACCGGGTTCGTTGTACATCGTTGGATCCAACGTGGATGACGTACATTGTATTAGCAGGGGCCAGCTTTGATACTTCGTCAACTGCAGCAACTACGTTGTCCACACCACCATCAGGAATACAAAAACGCTTCCTGGTCATAGGTGCCCTGGCGCAAAACTCTGTGAGCTGACCACCTATCATCGAGTCTCCCACGAGCCGGACTTCTTCTATTTCCTCTTCGTCATCTGAGTCTGTGAGTATCTGGAAACAGTTTTGACACTCGGTAATCGGTATGGGTTTCCTGGTCTTGGGAAAAACGTTGTTCCTCACGACACGGAAGTTGTCTTGAGGGGGAAGAGAGTCACTAGTTGTTTCTTGAGTATCGGAACCATCAGCTTTTCATCAGACGTTGGGGCGTTGGTGACTGCTGGAGTTGCGGTGACAATTGAAGTTTGTGGTACTCCAACGTTGAGTGTTACAAACTCTTGGAGTGATTCCAGCTTCATGGTGAGGACGTTGATCTTGTTGTAGGCTTCATGTAATTTCACTGTAAAATTCTCTCGTTGCTGGCAGAGCCGGCAGACTTGAAGATCGACAGTAGCAAACATGGACTCACCAAACCTACCGGCGCAGTTCGTACAGGCGCGAGGCATGGTGACAGTCACTTTCTTCAGATCACTTCACTCACTTAAAAAACACTTCACTCACTTTAATACACTTAACTCACTTTTAAACACTTCACTAATTTTAAAAACACTTCAATCACTTCAACCGAAAACAAATATGTTGAAATACGCAGAAATAGGTTATCAGAGGTGATAGCCTAACCGAAAACAAAAAATTTGAGATACGCAGAATAAGGCTTACAGGGGCGATAGTCTAACCAAATTTTTTTTTTTTTTTAAATTGAAATACGCAACAATAGGCTACCAGCGTTGAATAGCCTAACCGAAAATAATAACATTGAAATACGCAGAAATAGTCTACCAGGTGTGATAGCCTAACCTTAAACAAATATATATATATATATATATATATATATATATAAAATAGAATATGTAACTAAATATACAATTCACCAAATAGAGATTATATAAAAATAAAGTGTGATTGCACACAAGGGGTTAATATACTGTGTCAACAGATGGCCCTGGTGTCGCCGTAGCCTAGTAAAGCAGTACCCTACTCTTTTTAGATACAAAAGTGTATCAGTCAAAGGTTACTACAAGATCGTGCAAGCAACAACTAAAATTACAGATATATATAGCTACAGTAGGATACTAAATACAATATCTACAAGAGTTAATAATAAAACCAGATTGGCTGGCTATAGGCTAAGCTAGGTTTGGGTTAGGTTAATAGCTTGGCAGGTTGGGTTAGGCTAGGTTAGTGTGTACAAATACCACCCTTAGCTTAAAATAAAATCAGTCTGAGGAGAAAAAGTCAAGAATATATCTAGGGGGAAAAGATAAATGAATGCACTTAAATTTGGTACAAAATTGTCTGGAATTTAATATGTATAATCCCCCAAAAAAGTTTGTTTACAAAATGGCGTCGGCGTTAGTCCCTGTAGGCAGGTTAGTCAGCAAACAATATTGTTTATTAGCAAATTAATATGTAAATCTTTACTTACATACAAGGCAGTTAAATAGATACTCACTACAGTTGGTAATGGGTAAAATTAGGGGCTACGATTTTATATACAATAGTAAGAGAGCGTTTGTTTACATAACAAAACAAAACAATAGATGGCGCTAGTGGTGCCCTGTCCGAGCAGGAGTCTTGTGATAAACGCAAAGTTTAACAGTCAATACACAGCGAAATATCGTACAGTGTTACTTACTAAGCTATAGGATGGTTAAACGTGCTCTTAACAACCTTTCATGCACAAGAATGAAGAAGATGCGTAGTTAATACTCAAATTATGATCGATATCGTGAGACCGTTGACAGAGCGTCTGCAACGTCTGGCGGTAGCGAGAGAGAGGGAAGTACTGATAGCAAACATATATCTGTACCCCCTTATTATCTTTATCCTAGTTTGAAAGTCCTAGGCGGATATTGTGTAGAAGTACATAACAAATTCACTTGCTCTTGTGTTCCCGACTTCGACTCCTCTGAATTCTTAACTTTATGGCTCAAACTATCCTGTCACTCTCATACTAAATATTGTCGTGCTGTCTACCTTTCTCCAAACTCTACTGACTGCCCCAAATTCATTGACTATCTAAACTGTTAAGTAAAACACATCCTATCCATCTCTCCTTGCGCAGAAATCTCCATCGTAGGAGATTTCAAAGTTCACCACTGCCAATGACTCTCCTCTCATTCTTTTCTATCCTATATGACCTAGAGCAGTTGGTTCAGCAACTCACTCGTATTCCGGTTCTCTTCGGAGATGGGTCCAACATTCTTGTTTCTAACTTCTAACCCTTCCCCTTATACTGTCGATATTTTCTCTCCTTTGGGCTCCTCCGATCTTAAACTTATCTCTGTCACCTGTCCTATCTCTCCAGTACGGCCACCCGATCCTCCCAGACGGCAGCGCTTGTGGTACTTTGGCGCTGCTGACTGGTAGCCTCTTCAAATTCAATACTTGATTAGCCTTATAAAGTATTACAATAACATATTATAGTGTTATACATAACATTTAAGGCTGAGCTCATTAAATGCAATATTTGTTATGAGCTCCATCATAATCAAATTATCTATTTTACGAGGCAGATATAAAATGTTCAGTGCTTGTTCTTCGATAGGCATGGTAACTATTATATGATACCTGATAATAGTAGATGCACTTTTGAAAAAACAAAGAAAATTGAGTATGTATTCATATTATATTAATTGATCCCAGTTAATTTGGTGGCAAATTCACTGATCCCTGTTAATAATATGTGTTTTTGTCTTTAGCTTAAAGGTTACATGATTCGGTATGGACTGCAACTCATCGGGAAGATTATTCCAACGTAGACATTCTGCTTATGTTACAAATCTGTTACTAGCTTCAGATCCAGGTGTATGTGGTATTATTGAATTGTTGCTTCTTAAATTGTGTGATTGGATATCTAATACATTTTGGAAATTATTAATTGATGGATTCTGGATTTGGTTGTAAATTTGTTGTACTGCTTCTAGGAAGTGTATATTATGAATCTTTAGAATGCTATATTGCAAAAAAAGTGGGCCACTATGTTCTCTATAACCAACACCTGATCAAATGCGTACAATTATTTTTTGTATAAACAATAGAGGTTGTTTTTACAGCAGAAACCCAAGCGACATTACAATAATGCATATTATATGGAAATACAAGACAATAATAGAGATGTTTTAATATCAACGTTTGGACGTCTATATATTACTCCAACGATATAGGCTATGTTCTTTTGGCTTTATATTCAACAAACACTGACTCAAAATATTAATTATTAACACTAATATAATTAATAACTTTACAATGTAAGTTACCTTTGCCGTACAGCGCGACACCTCTCCCTTGGCGGTTTCTATTTTATGTAAACAAATTTAATCCATCCATTCTATACAAACTCTGTATGTCCTTAGATAATCTGGTTTCACTAACACCTATAACATTAATAGAAGGCAGAACAGGCAATAAATGCAGGTTCTGTTCAAAGGCTGAGATATGTTATCAGAATCTAAGCTATTTGGTATACTTCTAATATTTAATGACATAATAATAACGCTAGTTGTACAATTACTGATAGAGGCATACATGCCTCTTCGGCAGTAATTCTTTGATTTCCCATGAAATTATTTTTGCTTCCATGGCCGGAGACCCTCGGAGAGTGCTGAACACATTACCGAGGTAATCCTCTTGGGCATGGATGCATACATTTCATTTTCTTTTTCTCAGACTAATGCAAAAATATCTTGGTTTACTCACGTTTGTTCTACTGCTGCCCGCAATAAAGAGGAAACTTTCAAAAGGTATCGTCGCCTTCAAACTCAAGAATCTAATTCATCCTATGTTTCTGCCCAGGATCAAGCCAAATATTTTCTTTGACTCGCCTAACACTCTTTAATCAATAATAAATACACTGAACTATCAAACTATAGCTCCTCCCAAGCTTTCTTGCATCTAGCCAAATATCTCTCCAACAATTTTCCTTTCTCGTTTTTCCCTCCCCTTTTCCACTCTGATGGCACTACTATCACTTCTTCCTCTGACAAAGCCGAACTCTTTGCCAAAACTTTCGCTAGAATCTCTACTTGGATGTTTCTTGTGATATTCCTCCATCTCCACCCCCCTCTCTCCTACCTATACCTGGTGCCCTAGTCTCTTCTAAAGATGTACTTTCTACCCTCTGTGGGCTTAATACTAAGAAGGCATGCAGTTCGGATGGTGTTCCTCCTGTTGTACTAAAAAACTGTGCTTCCGTGCTGACTCCCTGCCTAAGCAAACTCTTCCATTTCTGTCTCTCCTCTAACGTTTTCCCTTCTTGCTGGAAGTTTGCTCTCATTCAACCTGTCCCTAAGAAGGGTGACCGCTCTCAACCCTTCAACTATCGTCCAAATGGTCTCATTACTTACATCTCTAAAAAATGTTAAACTATTCCTACTTCAGAATTTCTTAAGCATTTCTCTTCTCATAATCAACTCTCAGATCGCCAATATGGCTTTCTTAGGGGTCGCTCTACTGGTGACCTTCTTTCATACCTTACTAACTCTTGATCATCCTCCTTTCGAGACTTAGGTGAGACCTTTTTTTTTTTACTAGACATTTTGAAGGTCTTCGATAGAGTCTGGCACAAATTTCTAAACTACCCTCCTTCGGTTTCTATCTATCCATCTGTGCCTTGATCTCTAATTTCCTATCTGGCCGCTCCATAGCTGCGATTGTGGTTGGCCATTGTTCACTTCCTCTTCCGATCAACTCCAGTGTTCTTCAGGGTTCTGTCCTATCTTCAATTCTCCTTATAATATTAATTAAATTATCTTCTCAACTGTACCTCCAGTCCTATCCATTCATATGCTGATGACTCTACCTTACACTATTCAATTCGTTTTTCAGAACACCTCAGCATAATATCACTCCAAAACGCACGTAACAGGGCCATGGCATGCCTGTCTTCTAATATATATATACATAACTCCACAATTATTAGTTATTATTCCTCGTTCACACTCTATCCTCCCCTTCATATGCGCGGAAAACACCTGGGAGGGTCAGTCTGCCTCAAGCAAGCCCAGAAAGCACACCTATGTTGTACTCTCTCTCTCTCGCCTCCATCCACCCCCCTCCTGCCACAAATATACTATTTTCACTAGATATTTGCTGTTTACACACATTTTCTGGTATTCACATATTCGTCATATAAGTGAAATAAACGCACATGGAACAGAAATAATGCTCTATATGGTAAATATAACAAATTCTGTCAGAATTGATGTATTTTTTCGTATACGCGGCACTTTTAAACACATCAATTGCGTGCTCTTCAGTTTAATACTTTCATTAAACAATGAAGTTTTCATCCATTTTTTTAAGCTATCATTAGACGATGGTATTCACTTTATGAAGGAATTATATGGGTGATATTGTTAATTGTGATCCACTTTAGTCTTTTGATTCCTAGAGGGCTTTCCATATGTGAGTAAGGTCGTCCGAAAAAAAAAACCAGATAATAAAACAAAAATACAATGCATGCGTCACCGTACACTGAAAGTATTATGGTTTGTGTTACGTGAACAGAGTTTAGCAACATGGGTATGATAACCTGGATCAGCTTCTCTCTCTCCCGTGAAATGATGGTGTGATTATTTGTCCAACAATTACCCGTTTTCACTGAAGGCTGACTGGGGATAATTTCCATGAAGCCAAGGTATTGGCAATCAATACCTTGCTTTTGGGTGTAGTGGGGGAAATTCTGACAGTAATGTAATATTGTTGTGATCTGTTTGCTAATTAGTTCAATAGTTGGCTTGGGTCTGCATATGTGTGATAGTTTGGCAATATATGCTTCTTGTTGACTAACGCTCTGTAGATTAGTAGACTACTCAGGACGT
>JAGKTK010029875.1:0-15734 GCA_018397895.1 Paralithodes camtschaticus
AATCACCACTAACACCACTAGTACTACTATCACTATCATAAACAGTAACAGTGTCATCATCACCCTCATCACTGCCATCATCACCAACACTAAAGGGCCTGTCACACATTCATGATCTCAATAACGATTACCGCCGAACAAGGGACCGCAGGTATGTCGTGAGCGTGGTTTTAGGCAATTCCAAGGTGCCGTGAATGAATCGGTGTTGGTGGGAAAACATTTCAAGCATGATTGAAATTTTCACAGACGGTCAACGACCTCCAATAATGCGCCGGGAATCCTGGCTAGCCTGCAGATGTCTCTGTGACATGCCGTGTGAAGGTACAGGTAACTGCAGGCATGACTGGGGCAATCAAGGGCATTCTTCGTTTGTAGTTGGTGCCGCGGCTGCCGCCAACATGCCGGTGTCAATTACACAAGGCAATCGTATGCGAGAGGGATAGAGAGAGGCAGGGTAGAAAGGTAGATAGGCAGGATAGAAAGGGAGGTAGCATAGGTAAGGAGGTAGATATATAGGGTAGAAAGGTAGACAGGCTGGTTAGAAAGGTAGATAGGTAGGGTAGAAAGGCATATTGGCAGGCTAGAAAGGCAGATAAGTAGGATAGAAAGGTAGGGTAGATAGGTAGATAGGCAAGATAGGAAGGGTAGAAAGGTATATAAGCAGTATAAAAAGGTAGATATAGGGTAGAAAGATCCCCCCTGATACTACACTCCTTGTCCGGTTGGGGGGCTTCAGGGTCGTCGTCGCGAGCTTGATTGGGGAGGGGAAGGGGTTATGGTTATTTCCCACCCTCTCCCCTCGAGATTTCGTCATCGGCTTGTCTAATTTTGTGTAGTTATTCTTTCCTCTTTCTATGTTTTTCCCCTACTGTTCTTATTCTGTCTCGTTCGGTTGCCCTCCGGGCGACCTATTTCATATGCCTCCCTGGCCTAGCTAGGTTGCAGGCTCCTGACCTGATGTGTCTCTTCGGTCGCTGATGCGGCCAAGCTGACTCGATTCCCCTTAGTGGTGCATTTTTTTTTTGCATCTAGCTGTATTTTTTTTTCCTTAGACCTGATATCTCATTCTTCGCCCTTGATCACTTCTTCGTTGGTGCTGCAGTGTAGCAGTTCTTGCCTCATCCTTCGGCCCTGTCCTATAAGAGTTCTGCTGTAGAGCTCATGTGGTCTGGCTGAACTGATGAAATGGCGAGAAATGGCTGCGTGTCTTCACCTTCCTAGAGTTGTTCACCTCCTGCCATTCCCTATCTATCTTGACGTGATTAGTTGTCCATCTAGATCTAATCCTGCAGGCTAGCCCTATGAAAGTCCTTTTGGGGAAATCAGTTGTCCTGTTTAAACAAATTTTTAAAAAAAAAAAAAAAAAAAAGGGGGATAGAAAGATAGATAGGCAAGGTAGAAAGGGAGGTAGGTTAGGTAAGGAGGTAGGTTAGGTTAGGAGATAAGGAAGCCAGGAAGGAAAAGGCATAAGTTAGGCAAGAAGGAAGTAGAGTTGAATACCTAGGGAAGAAGGATGAGAAGGCAGTGAGGCAAATTGTGCAGGAAGATAGGCATTCAAGCAGGGGGAAAGACAGGGTAGACAGAGGGGTAAATTACGTAGGTAGGAAGGAAAGGTTGGTAGGCAAGGTAGGAAGGGTAGGTAGGCCTAGGTAGGTAGAAAGGAAAGGTAGGTAAGGAAGGCAGAAGTAGACAGGGTAGGCAGGAAGCAAGGGTAGGTAGTCAAGGCAGGGAAATAAGTAGTGTAGACAGGGGAGGCAGGCAGGGAGATAGTTAGTGTCTTTCCCTCATCCTCTGACTGCTTCAAGCTCTGTGGGTCCAGACATTTTGACGTACCTTGAATTTGGCTCTCTTTCATTCTTTCAACTTTGGGGGAGACACTTATTATAGGCAGCTTGCTTTTTTGTCTCCTTCATACACATAGAAAAAAAAAATATATATATATAAAAAATGGAAGTACAGGTATTTGTGGGAGGGCCACCTCCGGAACAACGGTGACCATTCGGCACTGACCAATGGCACGCCATAGGCAATCTGCCAACTGGACCCAAGTGTTCCATCGTCATCCGTCGTAGATGTACCGCAGCTGCATCTGCAGCCATACCCATGGTGCACCTGCAAGGTGCGGGTGGGGACCAAAGGAATGCCTTCATCATTCTTGACATATCCCGCTAGAGCAGTGAGACCCTTTCGGCACATACCGCTGCATGACGCAGGGGCACCGCCCCTCCCCACATGGGTGCCGGTGCTCCTGTGGCTATCGTTATTGGCATGCCCACCGTCATTATTTTGGATAATCTGGAGATGGATCACTATGATTACTCACGTGCATTGGCTCTCTGGATGATTATCAGGGTCGCAGGCATCTATGTGAATGTGTGGCATGCCCTTAAGCCTATTACTATTATCATCATTACCACTATCACTGCCACCATTCACCATCACCATCATCAACACTGACCTTTAGGCAGCAACCACCGTCCCATCAGCAACATCACCAGCAGTACTTGTTCCAACACTCGTACCCATTGCTCGTTGGGCAATTTCAAATCCAGCTTTAATGAAATATATTGAAATATTAGATTCATACACAGGGTAGAATGCATAGAAGAATTCTGTTTAGCTCACACAACAAAAGCATTAACTATAGTCTGTTCAACTTGGTAGCTTAGTCCGAGCTCTTCCTCACAGTCCTTCCAAGCTGAGGAACTTTTAATTTATCTTTTGAACTGATAAAAGTGCTTAAGTGTTCAATTTCTCAGGCCACTCCATGCCCCACCATCAAACGTTATTGCTTTAATTCACAATTATGCTTAAGGGTTGAAGTTTTATTACCTATAGTCTATTATTTACAATTATGCCAACAAATTTCACCCCAAATCTCTAAAGCCCCCAAAATGGCTAGAACAAATGGGCTGTAATTGCTATACTTATTCCCTGGCTAACTCTTCCCAAATGGTAGAAATATTAGATCGATTAGTCTAGTCCATTTTTAGTTGTAGACGTTTGTGGTCAAGATTTCTGGCCTAATTATAATGAACAGACTATACTTGATATGAACCAACTGTAGCCAAGTAACGTTAATAATTCGTCTGAATGACCAATATTAGTTTGTCATGAGATCCAAGTTTGACTAACTGTCACAGAGCTGAACCATCCTGTGGATCTTAGAATAATGGAATCTGTGAATCATTGGTCGATAATCCGTAATGTTTTCTTAAATTTGAATGAAGTTTAAACACCTATGGCCAATTCAATTTAGTCAAGAGAGATATATTTATGTACGCATCTCATATGCTGATAACTCTACCTTACACTATTCAACTATTTTTTCACAAAACCTAACATGCAATCACTCAAAATATCATCTGACGATGCCATAGCACGCCTATCTTCTGATATAGCAATGATTTCTGATTGGGGCAGAGAAAATATTGTTACTTTCAATGCCTCCTAGACCCAATTTCTCTTTCTGTCTACCCGTTGCAATCTTCCACAAGACTATCAATTACTCTTCAACAATACACAAATCAACCCTTCATCTTCTCTCAATATTTTTGGTGTATCTTTTTCATCTGACCTATCTTGGAAAGATTATATTACCACTCTTGCTAAAAACAGCTTCCCAGAAGTTAGGTGTGCTCAACCATCTCCGTGGGTTCTTCACCCTCGCACAGCTGAATCCTTGCTCTGTATAGGAGCACAGTGCGCCCATGTATGCAGAGTCAAAAGCATTTCACCTCGTCAACTCATTTCCTCTTACTATTTCCCTACATTCTACACGCCACAATCTTGCATATCTTTCACTCTTCTGTCGCTATTGCAAAAACCAGTGTTCTTCAGAGCTATCTGAGCTATCTGAGCTATCTGAGCTATCAGAGCCACAAGTACCCTTGTGGCGAGTGCAAAGCACCCGCCTTTCAACACAGTCCCACTCCTATTCTGTCCAGCTCTCCAACCCAAGAATTAGCAAATGTTTTCAATCTTTCCTCTACTCAACAAGTGAACTCTGGGACTCTCTCCCTCAATCAATTTTGCCTTCATCCTATGTCCAGGCTTTTTGACCCCAATGTCTCTTGATTGTGGCTCTCTGTCACTTTTTTGGCTTTGTGGGAGACACTCGTTACAGGCAGCCTGCCTTTTGTCTCCTCCATACCCATAGAAAAAAGAAAAGAAAAGATATTCTACATTAGGTAATGGTGACCTTTTGATATTAGAAAATGGGTGATCCCTCGGAAGCGAAAACGAACTATTGAAGATGACAGACTAAACTAACCCCGGCAAAGGATTGTCGTTTAATGGAAGGGGGTTGAGAAGGTGGGGATAGAGGTGGAATAGGAGGAGGGGGTGGAGTGTGAGGGGTAGGAATGTGAGCAGGTGGGGTGTTTCGCGGATGGTTGGGAGGTTGAGGAAATGGATAGGGGGTGGGTCTCTGTCTGGGTTGGGAAGAAGGGTCAAGGTTAGCAGTGTCAGGTACATCTATATCACTAGGCTGAGCTAGGATCGTGGTGATTTTATCACGAGGCTGGAAACGCCATACATCCCTGTATCTGTACTTGCGTGACTTACTGTAATAACTGATCGTGACCTGGTTTTGTACACATTGCTGCTGATGGTTGCGGTTCCTGCGGGCCCTGGAGGGTCCTGAGGTCCTGTTGCGATGATTACGTAAGACGCACGCACGGCAGGCTTCGACGACGGTTTTGGCGGTTTGGTGGGGTTGCTGAGTCCAATAAATTTCCTAAAATGCGGAGAGGAGCTTCTTTCGTCCCAGATGGACGCCGTTGTGGGAATGAAGTACTCCCATGACCTCTTGGGCTACTGGCGGGCAGAGGACGATTGTCCCGTAGGTGGTGTATAAGGTATCTCCTTTCTGGTTCAGGCCCGAAAAGATGGTTTGAGGGATCCATGGTGGTCTAGTCTCAGCGAGGTAGGACTCAAGTAGGTCTTGTTGGGGGTCGTCGTCCCGCATGTCTTGTTGACTTATCCGCAGTTGGTCTGGTTGGGCAGGGAAGGTTTGTGGTATTCTGGAGAGGGCGTCGGTGCGTAGCTTTCTGGCCCGACAGGCAATCCCTATCTCGACTTCTTCTGTTCGCGGTAGTGGGTTTGTCGTCCAGATGGATTGGTGCTGAGGCCCGGTTGGGTGTACCAGACGTTAGAGGACAGGAGGGTGTCCTACGTCGCAGGGGGAGGTAGCGAAAATGTCCTGGAGTGACATCATGAGGTAGCGTAGGTTTTCTTATTGTTGTGGAGTGAGATGCTCGGAGATTTCTGGTAAAGTCCAGGGAAGTTGGGGCTCATCGACCGGCTGTGGCGACTTGGTTTCGTCATGGCCATGCGGCAGCGTCGAAGGCCGATCGGATATATGGGCTATCCACACATAGTTGGTAGCGTCGGAGGTGTGGGTCGGGGCGGCGAAACGCTCTGTTACTGTCGCCAAGCGACAACTTGTTGCTGTCGCCATGCGATACGGCCGGACCCAGGATATCTGACCCCAGGACATGGGCTCATGGTGCGTCTCTGTAGCAACTCACAGAAGGATGCCTGGAGGTTGGTGAAAGGGCATCTTGAAGTTCCCACTCCATGAGCTTCACCCGAGCCCATTCGGTTGGCTTGTCTGTAGGCCGGATGGGGTGGTTGGTGGCTGGGGAGCTGGAGCCTGCTCGCTGATGGCGGCCACCCTCTGCTTGTTCTTCAGGACCGCCATGATCCAACGGATGACTGGAAGATCTAGGTCGTAGCTTCTCGGCTGCGAAGTGATCCCGTACGTTCGAAGGCAAGATCCTCAGTAAAGCATTACAAATTTGCTCTTAATGGGTGGTGGCTGAAGCTGCAGGAAAAGATGGCATGACAAGCTGGCTTAGTAGACTGATGGTGAGGTCAACATCCCCGTTGAACCGTACATCGTGGAACTGCTGGTTGGCGATCACTGGGCCAGGGTTGGGCGTAAGGCATTCTTGGTGTATGTCTTAAACTGTGGCCAAGTCAGATCGGGGTTATCACGCACGTATGCCGACACTAGGGACATATGGCGCCCCAGCTTCATCACGACGGTGTGAATCTTAGGAGTGTCTTCATCTTTGAAGACGATATCAAGAACGGGTTTAACCACCTCAAGGTACGCGGTAATGTCATGTTCTTCAGGCTTGAAGGGAATAATCTCCAAAGATTTCCCGGCCATGATGCCTGTTGATTGCTATCACTGTCTGGTACAAATGTATAGAGAAACCTGAAAGGCTGTCCCCCCGAGTTGAGACACTGCTGCAACCAGTGTTATGCCACGCTTTTATAGAAGCGAGGTATATTCTGGTCGCACTTCCCGGCTCTGGGAATCGTGCAGTATCTTCAACTTAGGATGCTCTCGACTGGGCGAGGACTGACCTTAACTCTATATATACAAACCAATTGACAGGCAACAACAGAAACACAATGGTAGGTACAATGGTTTTTATTCACAAAAGTATTTGAGGACATGGACATTCACAATACACATGGGCAATCTGGTTAGTAACACACAGGAGATAGATAATTAATAAACAAAGAGGCAATAGGCCCCTAAACAAATAAATCGTCCTGAACTGGCAAGGTAAAGATGGCAATTATAGTAAACTCCCACAGGCTGGGAGAGGCAGTATTCCTCCATCTTTTGAGGTGGGTTGTTATATCTTGCCTCTGAATCCATTTTGGCCACATTGCTTGGGGCCGGGGGAGGGGGGGGGGGGGGAGTACATTTATGCTAGTACCCTATGGTACAGTAGGGGTTAATTCGGGGATAACAATTATATAGCAATGAAGCATATGATGATAGGAACCCAAAACTAATATTATAAATTTGTTACCTATATTGTTGCGTCTCCTGCATATTTACCATCATCTCCAATCTCCTGTTAATTGTTAATAGTCCCACATACTTGATACTGTATAATACTAGGATCATCAAACACAATATCTTCCTTTTTGTCCCTGTTCCTATCCCCAACCCATACTTCCCTGCACATTATGTTTCCCAATAGAAGCCCTCTGCGGGCCCTCAATGTTAACGTTAAAGCTAAAGAACTGAGTACTCATGGTAATTTAGGTAGCCCTTAAAAAGTATTTTCTTTGAAAATCATTTATAGAAAATTTCTAAATTATTATGGCTAACTAATTTAGGTTAAATGTCTTGTTTATGTATAAATATTATAATTTCTTCTAAGAATAATCATCATCATATTATTAGCAGAATATACAGTATACTGTACAGTATATGGCAAAATATCGGAATTAATTTAATTTAAACCAACATAACTGTTGGGAGTATATACGAAATTCGCATATTCTTTATGTGCCATCCGGAGAGGAGTAAGCTATCTTCCACGTGTGATAGAAGTTCCTACGTAAATATATATCTAAAGTATCAACTAATCATATTAATTTACATTTTTTATGCTCCCCCTTTTCCCCAGCTAACTTAATCCCACAAGGACCCCAATGGAAATAAGCCTAACGGCCTTATTGGGCTATCCTTAGTTGGAATTATGCAAAGCTGGTACATGTCATATTTGTAACATATTATGTGGTACCATCATTGTAATATGTTAACTGAATAAATATTATTATTATTATTATTATCATTATTTATTATTATTGTGCCCCCAACCCCCTTCCGCCCACGTGACCCGATTCCCACGATTTCCTTACCCCCTTGCCTCATATATCCCTTCTCCATGGGTTCCTATACATACCCCTAAGAGTGATACATAAACCCCCTGATTCACCCCAAAGAGACACACTCACTTTTGAAACGAGAAGAGCTTGCGTCGGCACCGCAGCCAGGAATCCCTCCACCCACCTCACCCTCTGCACGGGGTGAGATCAGGGAGGAACCAACCCTACTGAAGAAGTGGAAGCATAGATCCCCACAATCTGTCTTGCATGAACACTACAGAGGTAGCTGCCCCTGTGGACCCCTGTAGGAAGCACCCTGCCAGCTAGCCACCCATTTCCCTCCACCCCTGACGGCGCCCTGAGAGCCCCGCTACCCTGGAAGCTGCTGACGCTGCCCTGAGTGTACCCTACTGTTTAGGCCGCCCTTGACGGCGCCCTTAGTATGCCCTCACTGTTGAGGCCACCCCTGATGGCACCCTGAGTGTACCCTACTGTTGAGGCCGCCCCCTGACGATGCCCCTTCCCCATTCTTGTTGAGGAAGACCTGCTTTCAGTGCCCCTCACAAAGAGTGACAGACGAAGGCACAGCCGACACCGAGGTGATAAGCTGACGAAATGCCCTGGCCCTGGATGACCAGCCCTATCACCTATTTGAAAGCTGTAATATACTGTACAACTATAGGGCCGTTTAACGGTTGATAGAGTACTTCTAGCAGTACTGTTAATATTGGAAGGCATTGAGGATGCATCGAGGACCCTTTTGATCAATTGCCTGTAAACTTGCTCCAATTAGCTCCCCTAGTAATCATCAACTGATTAGTTAAAAAAACAAAAAACATTTTTTTTTTTTAAAGACAATGAACGGAGGAAGGAAAAACACAGATAAAACAAAAAGGTCCATGTGCCTAAAGGCATCCTCCATTCATAAAATGTTTGTAACAACTGGATTTAAACATTTGTAGATTGTAAGTTTGTGGAAAGCAATTCGAGGGAAGTTAATTCCAAAGAGTAGTAGTTCTAGGGATAAATGAATTTTGATAAGCAGAAGTTCTGCATTGTGGAGGAGAAAGTGTAAATTCATGGGTACTCTCAGCTGCCCTAGTTCTACGGGGAAAGATGTGGAGAGGCGGCACAATTGAAGCAAGTTTCTCGGAACAATTGCTGTGAAAATATCTGTAGAATAATGCAAGGGATGCAACGTTTCTTCGTATGGATAATGTAGGAATGTCCTGTGTGATTGCAGGGTTATTGATTAATCTAATAGCTTTATTTTGAATTTTGTCCAACTGCCTCAATGCAACCACTCCACTTCCACTCCACAGAGGTGAACAGTAATCCATCTGAGAACGCACATGACTTTTATATATTACGGCCAACTGCTCGTCAGTGAAGAATTCTCGAACTCTGTACAGGAGTCCCAGTTTTTTAGAGGCATTCTTAGCAATGCTTCTAACATAATGTGTCCAGCTCAAGTTAGTAGTTAATGTTACACCGAGAATGTCAATACTAGGGGAAGTGGGAATATTTACATCATTAAAAAATATATGGGAGTCAGTGAGATTGTCGGTTAGAAAATTGAATGTACTTGGTTTTCTGTGCATTAAAGGAAACTAGATTCTTTTGTCCCCATTCATTAATTCTAGAAAGGTCCTGGTTCAGAGAAATTGCAGTGTTTATTTTTGAATTTATAAGATCGGGTTGGGTGAAAGAATTGGTAAATGTGAAGGAACTGTGGAGTGTTGAGTCATCTGCGTAGGAATGTATTGGATTATGAGTGGTAGATATGAGATCATTGATATGAATGAGGAACAGAGTTGGGGCCAAAACTGATCCCTGGGGAACACCAGCATTTATTGAGTGAAATTGAGAATAAAGGCCATCTACCATTACACATATTTTTCTGTTATGAAGATAAGAAGAAATTAGTGGAACTAATGATGCAAGGCCGTAGTGTGACATCTTCGACAATAAGGATTGATGCCAGACTCTATCAAATGCCTTTGATATATCCAGTGCTATTGTATGTGTTTCACCATATTGGTCTGTAGCTTGGTTGATTTGATGCGTAAGAAGGCAAAGAATGTCTGCAGTTGATCGACATCGTCTAAAACCATATTGCCTATTTCTGATTAATTTATTATTCTCAAGATGCTTAATTATGTGATTATTTAATATAATTTCAAAGACTTTACCAATAGTGGAAGTTACAGCTATTGGTCTGTTGTTTGATGGATCTGAAGAGGCACCTTTTTTAGGAACTGGATGGATGTTTGCTTCTTTCCAGGGTACTGGGAAGCATGAGGTATGAGTACATAGACGGAAAATTTTTGCCAATACAGGAGCGAGCACCAAGGAGCAATTCTTAAGTACTATTGGAGGAATTTCATCTGGACCAGGAGCCTTATCTACTGAGAGATTCTGCAAAATAGTTTTGACATGTCTGGTGTGGATCTTAAGTGAGGGAATTTCAGGCGAATTAAAATTAAGTACAGGGACATCTTGATTTATTTCATCTAAGGTTGAGTTGGTGGAGAAAATATCCGCAAGAAGGTTAGCTTTACCTCGTGGGTCACTTACAAGATTGCCAGTCGGAGATTTTAATGGTGGAATGGATGAAGCAGTTGTGAAGTTGGATTTGAATGAGTTAAGAGTAGACCAAAATATTTTGTTATCATTTGTATTATTTAGAAGTTTATTTGCCTGCTTGTGGAGAAAGTTTGATTTAGTTAGGTTTAATACAGTTTTGGCATGATTTCTGATTTTTCTAAACTAATTAAAGGCTTCATGTGTTTTTGATCTTGTGTATGCATTGTAGGCTATTGCTTTTTGTTCAGTTACTCTAGCACAATTATGGTCAAACCATTTAAGTGAATTAGATCTGTTAATGTACTTATGATGAGGAATAAAAGTTTCCATTCCAATATTTACAAAATCTTGTATGTGGCTCAAGGTGGAGTGTGCATCATTAGAAAAGAAAGAGGTCCAGGGAATATCAATAAAGAAACCTTGAAGACCCTCCCAGTCTGCCCTATCGTAATGCCATTTAGTCACCAAAAACAGGTTCAGAGTGGGAAGGTGTGGTAGGTGATAGACAGGTGGCCTGTATCAGACAGTGATCAGAAGATCCAAGCGGGGACCTCACTGTAACATCATAATTTTCTGAATTGGTTGTTAAAAATAAGTCCAGTAGGTGGGAATTATGATTAGGATTATCTGGTACACGGGTGGGTTGGTTGACTAGTTGAGTGAGATTAAATGAGTCTGCAAATAGCTCACATTCAAGACCAGCATCATTAGTCCTCGCTGAATGAGTGAGCCATTCAACATTATGGACATTAAAATCACCCAACACAGTGATTTCAGAAGAAGCATTTAAGTTGAGGACACTGAGTTGTGAGGACAGAGAATCAAAAAGACTTTTCTCTGGAGGAGTATTTGGGGAACGGTAGATGCAACATATGTATTTAAATTTACCAGCAGAAATTAATTTGTATATAGAATAATCAAAATAGGGACAATTGAAACTAGTAACCTCCTCCAGGGCAATTTCAGATTTTGCGAAGCAACATACACCTCCTTTAGGTCTGAAATTTTGGAGCAGTTGATAACCTGGGAAATTAAATCTAGACGTGTCAGATGTGGATGTTACTTGAGTCTCTGTCAAAAAAAGGAGAGTAGGGGATTCTGCTTGAAGAAATTGGTGTACAGAATTGATGTTAGAGTGAAGTCCCCTTATGACTCTAAGAAGTTTTGCAGAATTTAGACATTAGTTAGGTAGAGCCCTCGTTCACATAACTCACAACGAGATTGATGAGCTAGGCGGTTAGGACTAATCAGCTTAGTAAACGAGTTAGTTTTGCCAGTAATTAAAGAAGTCAAAGTTAGGATCCGTTATAGGCCCTTAGCAACATATGTTAGGAGTTGCAAACCAGAGATAAGAGCTTAGACTTGCAGTATATCTTGTTCATGTTAGGCTGCCCCCAAATCAGACACGCAGGCTTGAAGATAATAAGCACATAGAGTTCTAGGAACATGAAAGAAATATTGCCTATCGCACAGTAATTAAGAGAACGGTCCCGAACGAGCGAATTATGCATTGCATAAGAATCCCTTACTGATTTCCATAAGAGAACTACCTATTTTTATTGATTTTACTTGACGTTCACTTTTACGAGTTGAATACTTACTTATATGTAACGTGTTGTTTGCTTTGTTTATGCTTAGTGAGTTGATAAAATTTATTGATGAATTGATTACTTGTCAAATTGTACTAGAGAAGTCGAGCACTTGCTTTATGCTGAAGAAGTAATATATGTTTCTGTTAAAGTGTACACCCCTGTGTATGTAAAAGCGTTAATGATGTTGATTGTAAGGACACTGTAATGTATATGATTATTGTGAATCAGATTTCGCATGCCAATAACTTTATGTCAATAAACTAGTTGTATACATATGTTTTCCCTTTGTTTCTTTTATCCAGCTGAGAAACCCTGCCTTAAAATAATTGCATAACAACAACAATCTAATGTTATATAGATATTTTGATAGAAAGGAATTATATCGCAGCGCTCAACAATCAAATCTTCAGTACTGTTCAGGTCAGGTGAAGGTATTGAGGGATAAGCCTTTACAACGGAGAGTTGATTGATTAACATTGGTCATCCCCTCCACCAGTCCGTGATTGGCTGGACCACACATCAGAGCGACAACCATGTAAGATCACTGCGCTCCAGGTAGGTGATTAGTATTATTGTTATTGACACTCTGCATCATGGAGCCCTAACCAGGTAAGATCTCAGCGCTCGAGGTAAGTAACTCCATTACTGTTCAATTATAGTTGATTAATTACTATTGGTTAATGTACATTGTCTCTCTGTCTTGACAGTTTATGTTCTAAGTTTGATTGCATGCAAGGAAGTTATTTAATTGATATTTCGATTAAACAATTGCAGTGAGTTTAGAAAGAATTGATTGCATACTGTGAGTTACATCTCATTTTGAATAAACAAATTTGGGAAAATATAACCGAAACTACCACTAATTTTCCCATGTTTTTTCTTTTTGGTTTTAGGTAGCTGGCATCATTATACAGTAGTTGAAATTAGTTACAATCCACGGAAAATGTAATTTCTCCCATTTTCCAACGATCTTAAAACACTCAGATGTAAGTCATTTTCAGAGTAAATATACAATTTGTTTTGCCTTTGGATACAGGATGGGTTGAGGGGGGTACTTCCCCCCCCCCCCATGACTTATTGAAATCAGCATCTATTTTACCAGTAAGGGGCTTAATAAGAGTTCACTGCCGTCAATAGGGAGAGTTACATTACTTTATATAGTGCACAAAAAATGTATCTCCGGAGATTGAAACACATTTTAATATGATCTTTGCAACATCCTTATTCTATAGTAGCCTTCAAATATCGATAAATAATTAGTGGTAGTTTCGGTAATAAGTAGGCCTACCCAAATTTGTATTGAAAGATTGATCCACTAAATAATGAAAAGGAGGCTCTGAGTAATTAAAATAGGGTGCCCAAAGTGATGAAAAGGTGACAGTGAGGCAGCTCTGAATAGGGCTGCCTGAAATGCCGCCATTTAGATGTGAGACTGAATTTACACTTCATGTGAAGCACTTGGAATGTAGAATTATGTGTATGTATACTGTATATACGCAGGATCTTCCAATCCATATCTACTGTACCTAGCTTACTGCATGTCTACCTATCAATCAATCTTCTATCTATCAAGGAAGCACTCACCAGTCCACCGCTCCCCGTAATCTTGGTCTGCAGTTCCGTGATATCATAATTCTGGTTACTACTGGTGCTGTTGGTGAGGGGGGCAGCAGTGCGGATGTGGGCGGACACTCGGAGGTCATGGAGGGCCAGTTCCATGAGCCAGATGGGTGGCACTACCGACACCAGATACAAGAACACTGACGGGCAGAACCTGTTGGAGTAGTAGGAATAGTATAGTAGTGGTGGCGGTGCTGGTAGCGATAGTAGTAATAGAAGGAATAGTCGGGATATACACTATAGATTGTCCTTAAATCGAACAGTAGGTATATGATTACGGGCAGGCAGAATCTGTGGGAATAGTAGCCATTGCATAGCCTATAGTAGTGGTGGTGATAATTTGTTTTTGTTTTTTTCTATATTCCACTTACTCCCTCTCGGGCATAGGCTAAGAGCCTGTACATTCAACCGTTCAACACGGTGAAGCCCGTGAGATCTCGTTCCAGTCTAGGGAATTAGACATGTGAAGCACTTTCAGGTACAACCAGCCCCCGCTATCTTGCCTTCGCACGATGCACGGGCCCCGGCAGCCCACTCACAACTCGAAGCAGCCCCACATCTGAGCCTGTTTCTTCCCAGTGTTTCACTGTCTCACTCCCTAGACTCGGACTCTCACTCTCAGAACGCCACCTATTGAGCAATTAACTCACTAGGCATTTCCCCCCTGTAGCATATTTTGAATATCGGAATATTCATACAGTGCTATTTAATCAGGGAACTATGAGGGTATTTTTTGGGCGTTTCGATCAGCTTTGTGCTAATACACTGATACTAGGTATAGCACAAATTCAATCCCAATAATATCTTCCCATTGACACATAGGGATTACCAGTCCAGTGGCAAGACCACTCCACCACACCTCCCCTGAGGTAGTAGTAGGAGGAGTAGTAGTGTCCTTAAATCGGACACCAGGTACATGAACACGGGCGGGCAGAACTTATGAGGGGGTAAACATAGACATTTTGTTATACAATAGGTAGTAGTGGTGGTAGTTACAGTAGTATTGGTAGTAGGAGGAGTATCCTACTCCTACTATTACCAATACTACTATGACTACCACCACTCAAAGATTATAGAGGGCCAGATTCATAAAACTGATGGGATGTACCACGGATGGGCAGAACCTGTGTGAGTGGTAGCAATAGTGGTATTGGATAGTAGCCTAATAGTAGTAGTAGGAGGAGGGGGAGCATATTCTATAGGTAAATGAATATGGACACCTTAATTCAAACTGTATAACACATGCCAAAAATGTTCATAATAGCTCATTTATAGTGCTAGCCCTATCTCCTTGTTCCTATAGTTTAACTGCCTCATAATGTTTTTTTTTATCTACCCCAAAAATGAGTAGGCCTACTGATAAAAATGCTGTTCAGAATATCTAGCATTTCCTCGCCAGTGTAGCTAAAAATTAACTGACCCATTCTGCTTAGAGAACCAATCCTGTACCCAATATATATGACTGAACGGCTTCATTTTTGTTTAATTTGGTTATGTGTCTGGCCTCTATTATTTGTAATGTGCAAATACTATAACCTCTGATATTTAAATAGATAGATAGGTCATATATACAGTAATTGATGAATACAATTAGTGACGTACTATTTATACTAAACGATATGCACTTTACAAATAGTGCTCAACTAATTCATCTGTATCATCCTAATCGAGCCGTGGGCACAAACTTTGATTTGCGGCTATGCATGCTACACTGTCAAAGGGCTTTAAGGGGGAGGTAGTTGCTTTTTCTGGACCCCCTTCTCCCTCATGTTTAGCCACATTTGTTTTGAGATTCTATGACGTTCGCCCCATTAGTTTGTCGTTTTTTAAACCTTTCGCCCCAGTTCTTTGTCAATATTAAGACCTTTTGTGCCATTTAGGTGTCGATTTTTGTCCTGGCGAGCGATAGCGACCCCCAATTTGGGAGGAACCAGCCTTTGGCCGGACATTTTTTCTACTGAAAAATGTATGAATTAAACTTGAAGGAGAGTCTTGAGGATGTTTTTTTAAAGCTTGATGGAGGCCTAAAGCTTGGAGTGAGGAAACTAAAACAAAATATTAAATAAATAAACAAATAAATATCAGCTACCCTCTTAATATTATGTCACGAGCGATACTTATTTTTCTTTCATGCCACTAAATTAAAAACAGCTCAGTTTTGTAAAGTACCCCCCCCCCCACCCCACCCCATCCTCACACACTCACATTACTTAAATATGAACAAAGGGATAATTTGAAATCTCTGTCACTTAAACAGTAGGCTACCATAGTGCGGTTGGGAATATGAACATG
>JAGKTK010029876.1:0-15734 GCA_018397895.1 Paralithodes camtschaticus
CAGAGCAAGAAGCTGTGCAGGGGAAAAGAACCCCCTAAGGCGGTTGATACTGACGTCTGGTTGAAAAAGTGTACTGATTCATAAATGTATTAGTTACACTTCACCGTAAGAGGGTAACCATTTGGCTCTTTGAATGTCCATAATGCAAAAGTCAGCGAGGTCTTTAGGTTACCAATTGTCTCTTAAGTGGAAATACGGGATCGGGAGCGACACCGGGTTCTCGCACCACGTTTTCAATTGGGAGTACCACACTTAGGTCGGCCGCAGGGGCGCGATCAGTGAGGCTATGCCTCGATAATCCCGTAGTCTGTGAACTACTTGACTCATGAGTGAAGCGTCTGGTGTTGGAAATAGATAGATGGAATTCCATTTGTTCCAGTCCACCAGCAGTGAGTCGGGACCCCCCGCCGGAGTACGCGTCCGGCGGGTGAGGAAGAGAGGGAGCCTGTGGTTCTCCTCGGCTGCGAATACATCCACTTGTGGACGGTACGGCTCTACAATCATCTTTTGAAAGACAGTTTGCTTGAGCCTCCATTCTAGTAAGGTGCTCGGTCTCCGCTAGGGTTGATGAACACATTAATTGTCCCCTAAGGGGGAAGGGTTTATTTTTTAGTCGATTGTTTCATATATTTATTATTTTTTTAGTTTCCTCCCTAGAACTTTAAAAAAACATCCATCAGATCCCAATTATAAGGTTATTTTGTACATTTTCCGTTACAGGCTCACTATCGTTCGCCAGGAAAAAATCAACACCTAAATAAAGTCTTAATATTGACAAAGAAATGGGACGAAAGGTCCTTAAATCGACAAACAAATGGGGCAAACTTCTTAAATTCTGAAAACTAATGGGGCTAAACATGAGAATGGAAGGTGTCCAGTAAAACAACCCATCTCCCCTTAACATGTCTCAGGAACTGCGCATGAATTTCATGTTCAACCTTTACAATCATAGCTATGTAGGCTATAGTAGTTTCTCATGTTACCGAAGGGACCTTGACAATAACCCATTTAGAAAGGGTAATTTCAACCTGACTAGTTGACTATAACTCGTGCCTGGCTGTACGACTGTCTGACTTAAGTCATCCCTCGGTGGAGAAACTGCAGGTGTGTCATTGGTGGCATGACTGGTGACTGTAGTATCAGGCTCATTGTGTGTGTTCTCTGGGAGATATTCATCTCTCTGTCCACTCCTGAGAGATCTTGCTCCAATACTTTGACCTGCAGGAACATTGAGGCGCTTCTTCCGTGTTGGTTGACTTGTATTACCGGTACTGTACCCATACTGGTATTCTCCCCATATCGCATGTTGGTCAATTTGTCTATGACTGAACTATCGAGGCTCTGGGCAGATAGATGTATTTACACCAGTGTCTGTTTCATTGGCTTCTGGTTCTTGAGGAAGTCGTGAACGGTGACATAGCTTGTTGGGGGTTAAAGGAAAAAATACCACACTTTTTTAAGCTACTTTGTAGGTTCCTTCTGATAGTCACATTTACTTTTTCCATGAGTTCACGTTAACAGAGATGGAAAGCTGTCTGTTGGCAGAGCATTGCGCAACCTACCTACTGCACTACTTTTAAAACCATGTAGTACTTCTCGCCAATATATCTTCACAGGTCTAAAAATTGCCACATCAAGAGGTTGTGTCAGGTGAGTGGAGTTGGGTGGCAGTAACAAATAAAATGTCATGTTTTTCACAGGAGGAGTACGATGACTTGCTAGGTTTTCACCAATCATAACTGCTTTTCGAGGCCTTCCTTGAGCGTATGGTAGAATGATTTGACAAAACCAATCATCAAAACTGTTGAACTCCATCACCCACTTGACGATCTGTTGTACCTAGTTCCTGGTGGCCCTCCTTTTGTCCAGGTATCATAGAGATGCAAGGTCTTGTATACAACATAACGTGGCAGTAAATGATCTGAAGCAGTCCCGTCAAACATTAATGAAGTTCATGATTTGGTAGTGTTCTTTATTCTCTCTGGATGCTTCGTTCCTCTCCGCACTATGAATTTCTTTTTCCCGGGATTGTCTGTATGTTAGTCTCATGATTATATTTTCGGGTGGCATACCATCCAAACTTACTTGTAGGTCGTCAAAATATTGTTTAAGAGTACCCCTTGACATTTCATCCCTAACTATTTTAATTTTTTCGAACACGCCTTGTCTAAATGTTTTTGTGACGTTTCATGAACGACCTTCCCCATTCCTCACATAGTGGTGACCGGTCAACTCAACCAGTACCAAATCAACCAATACAGTTAGGTTAGGTTAGGTTAGTACTATATGTCGGCACTGGTTTGGTTGGTCTGGGTTAATTTGGCACTGGTTGAGAGCTACTGGTTGAGATGACATGGAACCTCACATAGTATATTGCTTTAAACTTTTAGATGGTTGTGTAAAGTAGACCCAGATTGAAAGACTGTACCGCGGAAGGATAATAAAGAGTTCTTAATAAGTGTCCTCCTGCCTGTCAATACCTCTACTCTTAAACATAGTGTCAGAACTAAATTCTCGTGGGTAACAGTTCCTGCCAGCAGCTATATACATTATAAATCCGAGATACACACTTCAAGCATGGACAGAAACAGTGTAAAAAGTGTGCAGGCGTTATAAGGCTGTTTTGAAGAGTTTGGAGATCATCGGCGGACGGCAGCGCCAGGCACCCAAAACAACAACAACAATGGCAGGCCCTCATTCAGCCACCTGGCAAGGTCGAACTGACAGGGGATGTTGCTGCTAATTGGATGGACTTTAAGGAGAGCTGGGGCTTTTATCAGCAAGCTTGTAAACTCGACAAGGAGGACAAACCAGTACAAGTAGCCACTCTGCTTAGCATAATGGATAAGGAATGCAAGAATTTGCCCATTTCTGATGAAGAAAGTAAAGATCCAGCTACAATCATACAGAAACTAGATGCACATTTTCAGCCAAAGAAGAATGTTATATATGAGAGGTACATTTTTAACTGTACAATACAAGGCACAGATGAAAAGTTTGACAAGACTCCTGGATGATCTTAGAGAACTGAGCTCCACATGTGAATATGGACAACTGCAAGACCAATTAGTGCGAGACAGGATTGTGTATGGCATCAGAGATAGCCGTACAAGAGTGCGACTGCTAAGGGAACCTGAGTTGACTTTAGATAAGGCCATATCCATGTGCCGAAGTACAGAGGTTTCGGCTTCTCATTTGAAAACCATGGATCGCAGTGATGTTGAAACAATACAGTTTACACAGAGAAAAGAGAGTGAAGCTAGAAACAAGGATAAGGCTAGCTATAAAAGAAACTGTAATTATTGTGGAGGACAACACAGAAAAGGGAACTGCACAGCTTACGGACAAGAGTGTAATAAATGCCACACGATGAACCACTTTGCTAAGGTGTGTAAAGCCACGTTGGGAAGCAGCAAGTTTAGAATGGGTGAAAAAGGCCAAGAAAACAAGTCCAAAAGAACCCTCTTGAGTACACATGATGAAAAATTAATCGGAGGAAGGAAGCAGTGATGAAAGTGTATATACTCTATTTTGCAGAGGTTAATGTAGCAACATTAGAAGGCATTAAGGGCAAAATGAAATTTCAACTAGATACAGGTGCCACATGCACTACATTGACATTAAATGACTATGAAAAGCTAACAAGTGAGCCCCTAGCACCTTCTCACACAAAACTAAAGCTCTAGGATAACAAAATGGTGGTTAAACCAGAAGGACGACCCAAAAAGTATGTCAAGTGGAAGGAGTAAGAAAAGTACATTTTGAAGTAGTGAAAGGAGCTCCTGTGTCATTATTGTCTGGAAAAGCTAGCGCTGCATTAAATCTGGTCCGCTTCAATGAGGAAACTGTACACCACCTTGGCAAGAATCAAATAAACAACAATGATACTTCTTTGTGGCAAAGAGAACAATTTTTAAAGGAATACAAGGATATATTTTCAGGTCTAGGTAAATTGCCAGGAGTGTATCACATTGAAATTGATAAAGATGTTAAGCCAGTGCAAAACAACCCACGAAGAGTGCCAATACCATTGTGTTACGACCGGGGCTCGTATAAAACAAGGGCTCTTAATGTTACGACCGGGGCTCGTATAAAACAAGGTCTCTTAATGTTACGACCGGGGCTCGTATAAAACAAGGGCTCTTAATCATTGGACTAGAAAGGCACAGCCACAACGGTAACACTAGATCCAACCCTCGAACTTATAATGCCGGCGCACAAAAAACACCTATACCCTCCAGAGTTAAATTTGCGATAACGGGGTATCCTAGAACTCAGTATAAGTACACTACTACTACAGGCTGATGATCTCTGATACAGCCTCACAACAACATACAATTACGTTAATAAGGTATACTAGGAAAAGATAGAGATCTTAATTAAATCACTGCAATGATTTAATGCGAACTAGAAGAAGGTATATTTAAAGCTACCTAAACAATAATGAACTGTCACTCCTATACTAAACAAAGTGAACGAAAGTCCCAAAGCATCGAGCAGGAATCTTCTGAAGAAAGTCTGATGCTGGGGTAAGATGATCGTATCGGATTTTGAACTGTTATATAAAGCAGGGTCAATATAGGACAAGTGTAGAGATAGACAGTGTCAACTGACACGGGAATAACGATAAATGCACACTAGTATTATCTCCAACAACAAAAGAAGTCCTTCTTCAGGCAACTCAAAAAAACCTGCTCAGGTTCTGCAACTCAACAACAACCAAGGCTTACAGTCAACATAAATAAGAATGCTGCATACATAACATAAGAGTTTATAATTCTAAACGGGTGTCTGCTAGGCTAATAAAGTCTAGCTGGGATGTCGTAGGCTAGGAAACAATGGCTGAGGAAGCGGCTCGTAGCCTAGCGAGGTCCTTAAGACTGTGCGGCCAAATTACGTTAATTGACAGGGTGCTCTCTTGAGAGATCCAGATCGCTAGTATCTGGTGCTCTCCTGGCGACGCTCTCAAGGTCAAAACAAAACGAGTTAGCACAGTGCTGGGTGGCAGAGGCAAAAGCCCTCACTCGCAGCACAGTGCTAAACTCACAAGGTACACAGTCAGAAAGACCACCTAGGCTTCCCACGTCTCCGTTGCGATTGTACAGGTTAAACAAAACCTGTTACACATTGGAAATCACAACACCTGTAGCCTTACCCCAGTCTAGCATTAAATAGCCCAGCAGACAGCCAAGGAATAGGCAGGGAGACACCGTGAGTGTGTCGAAATCTACAGACAAAATGGTAACCCCTCCAAAATGCCTAACTAAACATATAATATCTGAGAACTTCAGCATATAATACGATGGCCGATATATGAAATCGTGCAGAACCAAAGGGGAGTTATGATATTAAAAAGAGAGGAAGAATGAGAGGTAAGAAGTTGAGAGAGAGAGAGAAAGTGCTCTATAGGTAGAAGTCGGTGACAGGTGGCAAGGGATATGTTAAGGATATGCTGGTCAAGCAAGCTCTGAAGAGAGTAACTCCTCGGGACCCCTAGGATCACACACAAAGGCATGGTGGTCAGCCAATCACAGGCCGCTACATCAGCAGGGCTGCAGAAGGCGCCAGGAACCACCAGCCAATCAAGAAGCGTGGGAAGGCACGCGCACGAGCCAACAGCGAGGGGGAGGCAGCACATGTATACGCACGCACACACTACCACCCCACTGCCTATATTATTATCTCTCCTTAACTATATACAATGCATCTTATGTTCTACTCATGATATAAGATGCTTCCCCTTGTCACAGACGAAAATAAAACCACCACGGGACTGTCTGCAACAACACGAACACTATGAAAGAAAGAACAACATTGTAGATAGACTGTAGCCAAATACCTTCCCCTGGCGAGTGATAGCGAGTGGCCAAGCGAGCGGCTAAGCCCACGTGGCGTTCTGCCAAGCTGCAGGCGTCATCCCCCCCCCCCCCNGACAAGCAGAATGCCGACAAGACTCGCCACTCCTAATCACTTCGCAATAAAGAAGGCAAAGCTCAGTTCTCATCAACAAAAAATGACAACCCCTCACAACACAATAGCTTAATTAATTCACACTGCTATGCTCCTAGAGCGAGCTTCTACTAGCCCAGCCTTCTGAGAGAAGCATAGGTTCGACTCAGAACTTTAGATATAACATACTTATAACAAATTTAACTATTAAAGAAAGAGTTTTTATAGAATTTTAATTTTTATATGTTTATGGCGGCTGCACTTACAGGGGCAACCTGATTTTTCTCCACTCTCAACACACACTGACTGAACGGCAAGGGTTCTCCTGCAAACAAACCCTCCCGTGACAAACAATCAGCCAAAACATTATCAGTGCCCTTAGCATGCCACACATCCAACTTGTGTTCCGGCAGCACAACAACACCTGGCACTGATAAACTGCCCAGTTCAACACAAGACTGGCATTTCTCTTCGCTCTTTCCGGCAACCGGGCCTGCCAAAAGCCTTTCACTAGTTCTACCTTCGTGATAGGCGATGCAGCCCCGATGCGGTCGTCAACTCTCGATAAGTTATAGGCGTCTGTCAGGGATAATGCACACACACTCTCGCAATCAACACACTCACTGATCTTGCCACTTAACACAGGTTGCAAAGTTACAGGCAACGACCACTCACGACATTCCTCAGACCCTTGGGCAATGGATAAGTGTCTGTCAGGGATAATGCACACACACTGATCTTGCCACTTAACACAGGTTGCAAAGTTACAGGCAACGACCACTCACGACATTCCTTATCCCTCAGACCCTTCGTCAACACGTAATCCAGCCCTGCTTGCACCACAGGCTGTCGAGCAGGATTTATACGGTAGGGAATTAAACTGAGCCTTGCACTATCTCCAGCCTGCATGTCGGATTCTACCCCGTACATCAGGCCTGGAGAAGCAACAAACATGCGGATGCACTGCCACAGCCTAGTAAACAACTTATCTCGCAGAACAAAAATCCTAGTGCCCTCCCACAACCCAGCCGAGACCGCAGCTTCTAACCTGTAGTCTCCCTCCTTCTCCACCTTCGTCCCTAGAACAGCCAGGTCATGAGAGGGACAATCAGTACCATCTGTGCAGTCACTCCCATAGTTCACAATTGCTAAGGTTTCCCCACCGATACCGTACATGCGCACCCCCGCATTCCTTACGACTACATCTGCCTGCACAGCATCACCGCTTTTAGCGACATGGCAAGATACAGTCGGTCTATGGTAGGGCTGTTGCATTCGACTAGAGCAGCATTGGGAGGCTATGCAACGACCGGGCACTTCTATGCCACAGCTAACCTTACCAATCTGCTCAAAGTCCTCCTTTTGACCACCACCCTTGGCAGCCATGGGTCGACCTTGACCTGACAACCATGTCCAAGCCTCGTCGTCCACCTTGAACCACCGAAACAACGAGGCTAACGGTCTCCCAACATTCACGTGACCTGCCCGCGGAACATCTTGCATCACCTGAGTTGTGAGGCTCGGGTGCCCGGCACGACCAGTGGGGTATGAACCGAGCTGGTGCTTGAGCGCTGCACACTGCTGCTCAGGCACGTGGTCTGGCGCTTCCACAGCCACCAGACTCGTGTCCCCCGCCCACTGCTCCGCCGAGACATAACAATCCCTACTCTCCTCCACCTGTGCCCTACTGCCCCCCTCTCCTTCTCCACCTTGGCCGCTGCAGACCAATGCAGGGACAGTAGGCTGCTCAGGTGGTTGCCTCACAAACTCCTCCAACAGGGTCACATGACATGTTTCCCCGTCCTCGTGTTTGATCTCGACAACACCATTACCACACTTCTGAACTTCCGGATCCTCCAACTGCAGTTTACAAATATCTGAGGGAACCAACCTGATGCTTCCGAAGCAACCCAAGTCCTCCCCCAATATCAAACTGAGCAACCCTTTTTTCTCTCGGTGTGTAACGTTGCTGCCTCGGAGTCTCTTCCTACCCTATGTGACGCCTCCCGGCGTTAGCAGAATGGTTGCGTGGGGCATTGCAGCTCGCTAGCGCTCGCCAGGATGGGGGGATAGGCTACAGTTGTCCTAGAATGATCTGCTTTATTTCATTAGTGTTGTGTTGCCACAGACAGTCTAGAAATGGTCTTTGTTTTGGTCTGTGACCGCGCCTTATATTTTATATTCGCTATAATATAAATGTTGCTTGTGTGGGAGGCGAGCGAGAGAGTGTGAGGGAGTACACCCGGCAGCGAGGTGAGCTATGACGCGGCTCGCTTGGGCGCTGACGGCCGGGTGGTCAACTAGTCCCTTCCCGTCGCGGCCTCGTGCTCTTTACCAGCTCAGAGCTTGCCTGACACGCGTATCATCTACATCCTTTGCAATTATGTCCCTCATACTCGCGACTTTGCATACTATCTCTCTCTCTCGACTTCTCCTTTCTCATTCTCTAATCTTTATTAAACTCAACATCCCTTCTGGTTTCAGCATAGACGTTCACCGTCGACCAGTCGTATTGTACGCGAAGCTCTCTGATATTTCCATGTATTAGGTTAAGGAGGTATTATGCTTTATTGAGGTTTAGAGAGACGGACTTTTCCGTAGGTGTCCTTTCGGGAAAGTTGTAGACCGGTATATGTCTCCCTTGCAAGGTGTTGAGTGATTCTGCTTGGTTATCTAAAGCTAGACTGGGGGTAAGGTTACTGTGTCGTTGTCTCCGATGTGTGCAGTGTTAGCTAAGCTCTGCACGACATCGACAGGTACTGTGGGAGCCTAAGTTGTCTTCGGGTTGGTTTACTTTGCGAGCACAGCGCTGTGGTGTGAGAGGGCCATAGCCTATCCCTCACAACATAGTGCTGCCTCTTTGTGTTGACTTCTGAGGGATCGCCAGGATAGACCTTGGTACTAGAGACCTAGATTTATCAAGAGAGCATCCCCGTCATATAACGTAATCTTCATTATACCACCCTCGGACAACATTAGGCTACGAGCCGCATGCTCGCCCATTGTTGCCCTGCCTTGATACCCCAGCTAGACTTTATTAACTGAGCAGACACTGGATAGAGATAAGCCCCATTATTATAATTATGTATGCAGCATTATTATTCACTGCACTTTTGAGCCGAGGTTGTTGTTGAGTTGCACAACCCGAGTAGGCTGTGTTGTGTCCCGAAGCATTTCTTTAATGGTCGAGCATTACTACCTTTGCGCAGTCTTTATTATCCGCCTGCCTATTATTACTATATGTCCTAGCATTTATTGTGACCCGTATTCTGCATTATAATTGTTCAAGATTCTTTACGAACATCTTCCCAGCATCAGACTTATTTCAGAAGTTTCCAGTTGATGTTGCAGGACTAGCATTGCACTTTCTTTAATACAGGAGTGCCAGTTATTTGAGTATCTACCGTAACGTTAATTAATCACGTTAACTATCTTTTCTTTGTGTAACATAATCGAGTAATCTTTTACTGTTTGAGAATAGGCTGTTTCATTGAGCGTCAGCCTAGAGTGTGTGCACCAGTTACCGAGTCATAGGATACCTCGTTGTCCAGGTACGACTCAGGGCGGTAATGGTGTTTTGTTTTCCAGTGTTTAAGGCAGGGGTTGGATCTAGTGTTACCGTTGTTGCTGTTTGCCATTATCTAGTCTAATGTTGAAGAGCCCCGTGTCTTTGAGAACATGGATCGTAACACCTACCTCCTCACTAGCTGTGACAGGTCCTGGGGCCTCTCCAGACTCCAACAATGGTGCCAATGCTGAGTCGCCAAGAAGAGCTGCTGGTACTAAACTCTCCAAACTTTTACCAACATTAGCCGTCTTCTTCCGACCATTCCTCCGTTGATCAGAAGACTGAGGAATAGGCTGTGACACTTTGGATGCAAGAGGTCCAGTAACAACGCACGCCATAGGTTGTACTTGACACTTCTCTACCCACTCCTGTTCCTCCCTACTCACGTCGGCCGGCTTCTCGGCAACGACTAAGGGTGAAACCTCGGAAGTAGGCACCGCAAAGTCGTTGCCGAGAAGGAGGTCGACGCCCCCAACAGGCAAGTTCTCCACAACACCCACATCCAACTCTCGTGTCACACCATCCACCTCCAGTTCCATCCTGACCAATGGGCATGACTTGACAGCATTGATACCCTGCATCACAACCACCCGTTCCGCGTTTATTGGTCTACCAGTAAAGTTCTTCATTAAAGTCTGAGAGGCACCCGTGTCTCGCAACAGCTCAACTCCATGCTTCTTACCAGCCCACCTCACGCAGCCATGCCCTCGATGGTTACAAAAGACATCGCGAACAGGGTTCGAGCCTTCCAGATTCTTCTCCACTGGCTGTGTCCCAGCCTCTTGACGTTATACCCCGGGCATACTCAGACGACTTCGGGGACCCCAATGTTGTGAGCCAAAGACATAACTGCATTAGGTAGCTTGCTTGGACAGGCTCTTCCAAAATGCCCCTTCTCATGACAATGAAAACACTCTAACTCCCCCTTGGGCTTCCCTTGAGGTGGGGAAGGGCCCTGACCCTTCTTAAACGGGATGGTATTAGGTTCATAGTCAGACTTAGTATCGTTGCTCTTGTTGTAATGGTTATATGGTGTATCACTGACTTGGGGGGGTGGAGTGTTGCGCCCCTTGTTACCTGCATCGTTCCGTTGTGCAGACCCGCACCCACGAATCAGTGACATCCGAAGGTCAGCCATCTCAGCTGCCTCCTGAAGAGTTTTCGGGTTCTTTTCTTTAAGATTCAACATCAGATTGCTGCCCGTACACTTAAAAAATTGTTCTAGAAGGATCAGCTGTTTCAACTCCTCAAACGTCGATGCCTTCTCAGAACGCAGTCAGTTTCTAAATGCATCGGACAGATCCCGCGCATGCTCAAGAAAGGTGCACTCACGACCCTTCGTTACACCCCGGAACTTCAATCTGTATGTCTCTGGTTGTAACTCCCTATGCCCGCAGGACAGCCTCCTTCAATACCTCATAATCAATGCACGACTCCAAGGGCAACGCATCATATGCCTTGAGTCCTTTGCCAACCAATCTAGAGGAAACAAGGGCTGCCCACTTAACCTCGGGCCATTGGTGCTCCCGGCACTTCTTCTCAAAACGCATACAAAATTCAGTGACACCCGACTCATCAAATACAGGGACCAACTTGAGCAGGTGCGATAACGACTGATCAAGACCTCGATTCCCAGAACCGAGACGCTGCCCTGTCGACTCCACCCTAGACTTCTCAAGATCTATGTCTGCACAGTACTTCGCCTTTCTCTCCTCAGCCTCTCTCTCGCTGCCGTTGCTAGAGCTCATATCTGGCCTTTCTCTCCTCAGCCTGAATCTTAGCCATCTCAAACTCCCGCTGCTTAGCCATCTCAAGCTGGAAGAGCATCTCTGCTGTCAAACCTTGAGGAGGAAGAGATGCAACAATTGGAGACTCACCCAAGTGCAAACCACGCTGCCAGTGACGATAGGCCGGCGGGAACGTACCCGGTTCCGGAGCCCGAGGGGGCGCCATGGTAGGAGTCGAGTGGAATGGGGGCTGGGCCGAAGGTGCCCCAGCTCCCGCTCCACCCGAAGCCCCACGCACCCCGCCGAGCACACAGGCCACCAGGTCACCTCTCGACATGCTGCTAGTGCCCACATGCCCCATGACTGTGGCCAAACACTGGAGACCATACCGATCAATCCCCGACACCCGGTCAACAGTAATAGGTATCTCCAGAAATTTCCTTGCATCCTCCTCACTAGTTATAACTCTTTAATGCCTTCTGACAAACCCCGCTGCTGCACCTCAGAGTCTGTTTCCCGTACTGTATCCCCACTGTACACTGATCCGTCGTCCGACATATTGTCTACCGAAAATTCTCAACGTTTATAAAAAAAAAAAAGAGAAGTACCTAAACTCTTATGTAGCACTATTCACTCAATAATGCTTGAGGACTCTTAAGTGTCATACTACTTGCAAAAAAAATCCACGTGTCCACTATATTCCTTTAAACAAAACAAATGACCACAACACTCCTGCAATATTTCTCTAAGTTCACAAAATCCTAAGCAAGGTCGCCATTTGTTACGACCGGGGCTCATATAAAACAAGGGCTCTTAATCATTGGACTAGAAAGGCACACAGCCACAACGGTAACACTAGATCCAACCCTCGAACTTATAATGCCGGCGCACAAAAAACACCTATACCCTCCAGAGTTAAATCTGCGATAACGGGGTGTCCTATAACTCCGTATAAGTGCACTACTACTACAGGCTGATAATCTCTGATACAGCCTGATCACAACAACATACAATTACGTTAATAAGGTATACTAGGAAAAGTTAGATATCTTAATTAAATCACTGCAATGATTTAATGCAAACTAGAAGAAGGTATATTTAAAGTTACTCTAAACAATAATGAACTGTCACTCCTATACTAAAGAAAGTGAATGAAAGTCCCAAAGCATCGAGCAGGAATCTTCTGAAGAAAGTCTGATGCTGGGGTAAGATGATCGTATCGGATTTTGAACTGTTATATAAAGCAGGGTCAATATAGGACAAGTATAGAGACAGACAGTGTCAACTGTCACAGGAATAACGATAAATGCACACTAGTATTATCTCCAACAACAAAAGAAGTCCTTCGTCAGGCAACTCAAAAAACCTGCTCAGGTTGTGCAACTCAACAACAACCAAGGCTTACAGTCAACATGAATAAGAATGCTGCATACATAACATAAGAGTTTATAATTCTAAACGGGTGTCTGCTAGGCTAATAAAGTCTAGTTGGGATGTCGTAGGCTAGGAAACCATGGCTGAGCAAGCGGCTCGTAGCCTAGCGAGTTCCTTAAGAATGTGCGGCCAAATTACGTTAATTGATGGGGTGCTCTCTTGAGAGATCCAGATTGCTAGTATCTGGTTCTCTCCTGGCGACCCTCTCAAAGTCAAAACAAAACGAGTTAGCACAGTGCTGGGTGGCAGAGGCAAAAGCCCTCACTCGCAGCACAGTGCTAAACTCACAAGGTACACAGTCAGAAAAACCACCTAGGCTTCCCACGTCTCCGTTGCGATTGTACAGGTTAAACAAAACCTGTTACACATCGGAAATCACAACACCTGTAGCCTTACCCCAGTCTAGCATTAAATAGCCCAGTAGACAGCCAAGGAATAGGCAGGGAGACACCGTGAGTGTGTCGAACCTCTACAGACAAAATGGTAACCCCTCCAAAATGCCTAACTAAACATATAATATCTGAGAGCTTCAGCATATAATACGATGGCCGATATATGAAATCGTGCAGAACCAAAGGGGAGTTATGATATTAAATAGAGAGGAAGAATGAGAGGTAAGAAGTTGAGAGAGAGAGAAAGTGCTCTATAGGTAGAAGTCGGTGACAGGTGGCAAGGGATATGTTAGGGGTATGCTGGTCAAGCAAGCTGTGAAGAGAGTAACTCCTCGGGACCCCCAGGATCACACACAAAGGCACGGTGGACAGCCAATCACAGGCCGCTACGTCACCAGGCAGCAGGGCTGCAGAAGGCGCCAGGAACCACCAGCCAATCAAGAAGCGTGGGAAGGCACGAGCCTACAGCGAGGGGGAGGCAGCACATGTATACGCACGCACACACTACCACCCCACTGCCTATATTATTATCTCTCCTTAACTATATACAATGCATCTTATGTTCTACTCATGATATAAAATGCTTCCCCTTGTCACAGACGAAAATAAAGACCACCACGGGACTGTCTGCAACAACACGAACACTATGAAAGAAAGAACAACATTGTAGATAGACTGTAGCCAAATACCTTGCCCCGGCGAGTGCTAGCGAGTGGCTGAGCCCACGTGGCGTTCTGCCAAGCTGCAGGCCTCACAATTGAAATCGGAACTGAAAGATAAACTCAAAGATCTAGAACGAAGTGGAATCATAGCCAGTATTACAGAGCTTATACCTTGGATAAATAATTTGGTAGTTGTCCGGAAGCCAGGGAAACTGAGAATATGCTTAGATCCACTACATTTGAACAAAACATTTGAGGATACCAGCCACACCAGAGATGTGACACTACCCCGACCATTGTCAACACATGAAGAAAATGGAGCAACTGGACTGTCTTACCGGGAAACATCATGGTCAACAGACAAACAGTCTCGGAATAGAAAGAAGCCTGACAGATTCACCTCTCAGTGAGACACCTTTTTGGGCTTCTTGATTAGAATTTAAGATCATATAAGACGTGCATAATGGATACTTATGGTTGTTTACCTTTTTCAAGTCTCAGTGACGATGAATTATTATTAAACATAAACTGCGATATCTTAATTCAAAACGAAGAAAATATCTCGCTTAACATTTTAGAAAATTTAACTTACAATCAATTTACTTTTAATCATGATGTCCACAATACCGACACAGATCCTGATAATTATATGATAAATTCCCTAGGCTATAAGAACCCATTATGTAATTACGTTTTTCCTGGCAATCCCGATTCCCACCTTGGAAAAATACCTCTTACAACCTTTACTTTATTACAATATTAACAGTAGGCCATCACATTTCGAAGATTTTAAAGAACAAACATTAAAACCGCTTAACCTTGACTTCGATATTTTGGGTTTTTGTGAAACCAAATTGACTAAGGATATAGAACATTTATTTCAGCTACCCAATTACACAATGTTTACCAACAGTTTTTCCCGCACCAGTGGCGGTGTAGCATTATACCTCAAGACCGGTTATAGATACATTATGAGAAATGACCTAACTATGCAGCACAACAGTATAGAGACTATAGGTATTGAAATATGTGCGGAGAATGCAAATAACGTAATTGTGGTTATTGTATATAGGAGGCCTCATTCTGACTTTAAATATTTTCTAGAGAAATTCAATCATATTATTTCCGTTATTAGCGACGAAAAGAAAATTAGCTACATTGGTGGAGACTTCAATATCAATCTATTAAGACATAAAGATGATAATGCAATAGCAGATTTCACTAATTCATGTCACTCAAAGATATTTTATAATACAATATGCAAACCAACACGAGTCACTCACTCCACAGCAACAATCATTGACCATATTTGGTCTAATAATTATATTAATAACAGATTAAGTGGAATTGTTTACAATAAAATCTCTGACCATTTTCCAGTATTTTCGGTGTATAATTCTAATATTTCTAAATCGAAATTTAAAGAGGAAAATGATGCAACAATATCTATCAGAAATTATAATGCTGAAAATCTTGATAATTTTAAGCAATGCATGGAGAGTGTATCATGGGACCTGGTTTATTCTTCCAATCCTAATATTATTTACAGCAACTTCATAAGTATATTCAGTGCGTGTTTCAACAAATATTTTCCCATAATTACGAAACGTATTAAAGCAAATCACATAAATAAGCCATATATATCGAATAATATTAAATCATTGATCAAAGAGAAGAATAAACTGGCACGGAAATACGCTTTAAGGCCCATTACGTTCGGGGAGGAATTCCGCACATTACGCAACAGTCTCGCAAGAAATTAGACAAGCAAAAGGAAATTATTACAAAACTAAACTAACAGAAAATTCAGGGAACACTAAGAAAGTCTGGAAAATTATTAATTCTGTTCTCAATAAAGACAAACAAAATAAGATTAACGACACATTTATGCATAATGATGTAGAATTAAATATCCCACAACAGATTGCAAATAAGTTCAATTCTTACTTTATCAATGTGGGGAAATCTCTTGCAGAAAATATTACTGATGAAAATGTAGATT
>JAGKTK010029877.1:2234-15733 GCA_018397895.1 Paralithodes camtschaticus
AGCCCGAATAGGGAAAACATAACAGAAAACAATGAACACAAAAAAAAAATACAAATTCACACACATCTAGGTCATCCAGGGGAAGACCCAGAGACCAGGGTCACCAAGGTCCCTCCTGGCTCCTGCCCTCCCCCGGCCCCAGACCACCCGGAGAGGTTCCGATCTCGGCAGGCAGACATGAGGCGGAGCCAAAGCCACAAGCCATCTTTAAGTAGTAGTAGTAGTAGTAGTAGTAGTAGTTACGAGTAATAATTACGAGTTAATACTTAAGGCCACACCGACTAATAGGGACCACAAGGTTTGTACAGTCTGTGTAACTCTCTCTCACTCTTATGATAAATAAAAAAGTGATGAATGGTAGTGGAATCTGGCTCGGGGTTTGGACAAAGACAAGGTACAGAAGGTGAAACAGAAGAGAGTAGTAGTGACAGTTGTATGGTATATATTACTATATAATGCTTGTTTTTGTTGTGGATAAAGGCCGCGTCATACAGAACTCGAAAGTCGCGCGACCTACCCCCGAACAGGATGACTTGCAAAAAAAATTCAAATGTTCAAATGTTCGGGTAAATTCGGGTCAATTCGGCCAATGTTCTCGTTGATTCGGGGGAAGCTCCGGGGATGTTCAGGGGTGCAGCCGAACATCCTGGGGTTCGGTGAGAAGTTAGTACATGCGTTAACTTCTAGCCGATATTCGTGTATAAAAACCGTTAAAAATTTGTCGGTTCTCATTCTGGTTCTGTTCGGCTTTCATTCGGGTCACGTTATTTCGTTTCGGCCGTTGTTCGTCTGTTATTTTCGTTGACGAAGTTAACTCGATCTGGCCGAACATAAGTAGACATTAACCCGATTCGTATGAATATAAGGCGACATTAACCATAATAACAACATAATAACAAATATTATGCTAGGTAGTATAACAATGTCTGGCTTTTGAGATCCTAAAGGTGTCTATATTACTTTGGTGTAACTTGATCTTGTCCCTTATTGGCAAGATCAGGTAATACCAAACTACTATAGACACCTTTAGCTATTTCTACATACCAATTATTATGTGTAATAACTTGTTCTTATTACTCATTACTTTTGTGGGGGCAGGTTGGGGGAAACAAATTAATCATGATATTGATAAGTACAAAATATTATGCTAGGTACTATATACTATATAATTAGTGTGTAACCTCAGGAAGCAACTTTGTCAAATATTTTTGTATTGATGTAATACAAATATAATGTGTATATGTTGGTTGTACTTTTCCTTTTTATAAAATATAATGACTAGATAAATATGTTTATATGACACAAAACAATGAATACATTATGGGAAGATGAATGCAGGACATTAATATTTGTATCAAGAACACAAGAGTTTAGCTTTAAAATGTGATACGTAATATATACAATAATGATGGGATAAATTAACTTAAAAGCTTGACGTTTTACAACACGAA
This sequence comes from Paralithodes camtschaticus, assembly GCA_018397895.1. Taxonomy (NCBI): domain Eukaryota; kingdom Metazoa; phylum Arthropoda; class Malacostraca; order Decapoda; family Lithodidae; genus Paralithodes; species Paralithodes camtschaticus. The sequence goes on from JAGKTK010029877.1 coordinate 3,686, forward strand.
TAATATATAATTATACAAGAGATTATTTTGTGTTGACTAAACTCATAAAACAATATTGAGGTGCTAAATGAATAAGCTTGGCGTGTTGTAATGATAAACTCTTTATTATAAGAAATATTCTAGACATGATACGAAACTATATTATTAACATTTATAATCATGTCAATTTGATATATGAAAGTTGCAAATGAACTATAAATGTGACCTGGATAATTGGGTAATAATCACAGTCTAATAAGGTGTCATATAAATTATTTAGGTAGGGCATTGATTTTGGGGAATAATTGTAATGACAACTTACCTGTTCAGTTTAGAGGTACCTGCCAGGGCAGGCGCTGTTCTGGCTGGCTGTAGTACTCTGCCAAGTAGTCCCGGTGTAGTTTGGCAGTAGCTGGTCCCCTCTGCCGCTGCAGTGGTTGTAGTCCATCCAAGGGGTCCCTGGTCCAGTCACCTTGTTCCATGTTCTCCTGACGCTGAGATGCTTGTCCTTGTTGCCCTTGCCGTTTGTCTATGAGGAGGTTGTGGAGTATACATGAGGCGATGACTACCTTCTCCACGGTGCTGGGGTGAATGTTCATGGTTGTGAGTAGACACCTGAAGCGGATTGCCAGCATACCGAAGGCATTCTCCACCTGCCTCCTGGCCCGGGAGAGTCTGTAGTTGTAGTTTCTCTTGGTTTCATCCAGTCCTTTGTGAGGGTAGGGTTTCTGTAACCATTCCCTCATGGGGAATGCGTCATCCACAACGAGGAAGTAGGGCACTGGACGGTCCTCTCCGGGAAATGGCTCTGCTTCCGGCAGGCACCGTCCTCCAGGGCCTGCCGGATGTCGCTCACCTGGAAGATGCCACCATCAGATGCGGAGCCGTTCGCTCCCACGTCCACGTACATAAACTTGCCCAGGTGATCAACCACTGCCAGGAGAACAATGGAGTGGTAATGTTAGTAGTTGTAGTAGAGGGAGCCGCAGTTTCCTGGAGGTTGTATGGCTATGTGCTTGCCATCGATTGCCCCTATGGTGTGCCGGAAGTTCCACCTCTCTTCGAAACCCTTGGCAACCTGTTTCCAACCTTCGGGTGTTGATGGACACACAATAACCTCTTCCATATACTCCTGGATTATAGCCTCGCATGTCTCACGTATTGCCAGGGAGATTGTGTTTGCACCTACACGAAAGTTTAAGGACATGCTCTTGTATGCCTCCCCTGTGGCCAAAAATCGTAGTGTCATGGCCAATCTCAAACCTGGTTCCAGGGGCTTCTTCCAATTTGTTGTCTCCTTCTTGATCCTGGGTGTCAGACGGCGTACAATGTCATTGAATAGGTCCTCGTCCATACGCAGATAATACTTGTAGGTGGTCCTGTCAGTGTCCACTAGCTCCTTCAGTAGTTGGTGGTAGTGTCCGTATGTGGCTCTCTGGGCGATCCAAGGTTTGACGCTGCAGCTTCGTGGTGTCCTGGGTCTTACATGGCGCTGACGCTCGTTCTTCAGGATGGTGGTGATGAGTAGCATGTGGTTTAGGTGGTCTACAACAAGCTCCTGATAAAAAATGGCCATTTCCAACTCCTCCTCCGTGGGTGGGTAGAGCTCCGGGAGCGCCATGTTACCGTGGTGATGCATGATGTGCGACTGGCATGTGTGCGACCACACCCTGTTTATATAGGGCAGGTACAGGTGTTCGTCACACATTCTTCTAGTATCGTGTTAAGGTCTTCTGATGGTCGGGCAGATGCGGCCGGTGATCCTCTGGTGTTCCTCATAATATCTTTTGTATCGGGTCAAGGTAGGCTCGGGTGTAAACACCGTTAAATATTTGTCGGCTGATTCTTGGCACATTCGAGTTTTGATCGGGTCTTGCTCTGGCATGCATCGGATTATATTCCTCTAATGTTCGGGTCTTTAACGTAAATCGGTCAGGAGTGTCGAGTTACATTCGAGTCTTGTTTGGGGCATAGTCTGGGAATGTCGGGGCATTATCTGGGGATGTTCTTCTTTGACCAACATCGGGACAATATCGGATGCATTCGCCTAAAAATGCAAGTCATCGTGTTCGGGGGTAGGTCGCGCGACGTTCGAGTTCTGTATGACGCGGCCTTAAGACGTTAACATGTAAGCATCCACTCCATAAATATGACTGTCTCCCTCTCAGTAAGTTTAGCCTCTTCAGTACAGGTGACATATATTTAGACGAAATTAGTAAAGCTCCGGAAGTATATATGGTAGCTAAAAGGATTAATAGTGTTAGTGTGCAACTTCTTATTGGGTAGACGTCCTTCCTAATCTGAAAATCGTCTACTAGTTGCTCAAATACTGAAGGGGTTAATGAGGCAGTGACATTATCCTGCAGCAGCAGGGGTCCTTAACCCGCCCCAAGGCCACCAGTAAAGGGGACACAGACGAAGGAGCAGGATAAAAGGAAGGAAGGAAGGAAGAAAGAACAGCAACACGCCCTTTGCTATTGTATACCTACCATTTAGGCTGGGTTTACACCACAGATTTTTTCCCCACAACTTTTGAGGGGAATTTTTTTTTCTGGACCCCTTTCTCCCTCATGCCTCATTGTTTTTATTAGATTTTAAGACGTTCGCCCCATTAGTTTGACAATTTTAAGACCTTTGTGCCATTTAGGTGTCGATTTTTTCATAGCGAGCGAAAGCGAGCCATGACATTCTTCTATCGAAAAATTTACAAATGTTTCTTGAAGGGGGGTCTAGGGAGTGTTTTCTAAGCTTGATGGAGGTCTAGCGAGGAAAAAACAAAAACAAACATTACATTCACATAATGGTAATGTCACTGTGGGGTGGGCAGTGGAGGCATGGATGGGCAGGAGTGCATGGAAGTGATGTTTACCAGGGCCATCTATTCGGGGAAGCTACGTTTAGAAGCAATATACATATTTATGTAAGTATATATGGTATGTAAATCCGTATAATTATATAGTTTGTAAATCCGTCACTATACCTTGTCCAAATAGGTAGGCCAGAAATCCTGAACTCTAACCTCTGTAACTAAAAAAAAACTTGAGCAAATGGGCTGTACATTTCCACACCTATTCCCTGGCTGGCCCTTTCCAAATGGTAGGAATATTAGCTCGATTACTCCTCCCTCTCCACCTTCCTTTCTCGTACTTATGCCTAATATCATAATCTCTTCTAAAGATATACTTTCTACCCTCTCTGGGCTTAATACTAATAAGGCGTACGGTCCGGACGGTGTTCCTCCTGTTGTTCTCAAAAACTGTGCTTCCGTGCTGACTCCCTGCCTAGGCAAACTCTTTCGTCTCTGTCTATCCTCTAACGTCTTCCCTTCATGCTGGAAGTTTGCTCACATTCAACTTGTCCCAAAGAAGGGTGACCGCTCTCAACCCTCCAACTATCGTCCAATTGCTCTCATCTCATGTCTTTCTAAAGTTTTTGAAACTATTCTTGCTTCCAAATTTCTTAACCCTGCTCAGGCATATTGGCCCCAAATGGGGCAAAAAAATATGCGTAAAACAGGTTTTTCGCGACTATTTCACGGCCGGAGGCCGATGGCAAGAAGTTTTGAAGACGACCAGTCAGTCCGCATCGTCCTACGACTGGGAGAGGTTGTGAGCCGCCACTCTCTCTCCTCCCCTTTCCTGTACCAACCTGTCTGGTCACCATATGGGGTCCATAATCCCAAATGTGTACTACAAATTTCCCCTTCCTATCGAACTTTTTTTTAGCCCCAGAGTTCTGCCTTGTTGTCACCCAAGACCCTCAGCCATCCTTTCCACAGCCCTGCAACCAAATTAATCCAGCTTATGTAATGTATGAGATATGGCTCACTTTTGTTGACCCTTTTTTTCACTACTTTTTTTTTGTTTTTTTTATATAGCCTATATAACTTAATATTTACAGTAGCGTAATTTGCTCTTACCATAATATTAAGCATTAATTGTAGTTTCTATTGGTAACAAGACATTTAAAATCCATCAATCAGTTTTCGGGTGAGAGCCGTTTAAAGTGCCGGTCCCCATATGGGGCCACATTGCTAATTTCGCCACACTTCTGGAACATTACCTGAGCAGGGTTTTAAGCATTTCTCTTCTTATAATCTGCTCTCAGATCGCCAGTATGGCTTCCTTAAGGGTCGCTCTACTGGTGATCTTCTTTCATATCTTACTAACTCTTGGTCATCCTCCTTTCGGGACTTCGGTGAGACTTTTTCTATTGCACTAGACATATCGAAAGCCTTCGATAGAGTCTGGCACAAATCTTTAATTTCTAAACTACCCTCCTTCGGTTTCTATCCCTCCATCTGTGCCTTTGTCTCTAATTTCCTTTCCGGCCGTTCCATAGCCGCGGTTGTGGACGGCCATTGTTCACTTCCTCACCCTATAAACTCCAGTGTTCCTCAGGGCTCTGTCCTATCTCCTATTCTCTTTCTAATTTTTATAAATGATCTCCTCAAATGTACCTCAATTCCCATCCATTCATACGCAGACGACTCAACCTTACACTATTCCATTAGTTTTTCAGAACGCCCCAGCCAGCAATCCCTCAACGACAAACGCCCTCTTCTGGAATACTGCGTTCAATCCTGGTGCCCTTATTACCAAAAAGATATAAACAAGCTAGAACGAGTTCAACGTAGAGTTACCAAAATGATACCTAGCCTAAAGAACAAACCATACGAAGAGCGTCTTAGAGAATTAAATCTATTTCCTTTAACCCAGCGCAGATTAAGAGGTGACTTAATTCAAGTGTTCAAAATCATCAAAGGCATCGACAATATGAACTGTAGTAAGTACTTCACTATCGACCAATCTAATTACACGCGGGGAAACGGTTGCAAAATTATTGGTAAATCTTTTAACTCGCACGAATCTAAGAATTTCTTCTTCAATCGAGTTGTCAACTTGTGGAATGGGCTTCCCCGAGACGTTATAGACTGCATCACCGTTGATTCATTTAAACTCCGCCTAGACAAATATCTCGCATCAAACCCGCGACTGACTGCGTTTGTAAATGAATAACTTTATTTTATCCCCCCCTCAGTTACTAACCCATCTGTCCCCTACTAACTTCCTAATCCTGCCACGGACATTAGTTCCAGGGCAGTAATTCCCTTTCCAATGTTCCCTTACCCACTCTAAACCACTGTTTGGACACTTGATCCTCAGTGTTTTGGAGGACAAGCAACCTAGAAGGGTCACTAGATCTGTTGTTGCTTGATTTCCTTTGTAATCCTTTGTACTCCTTTGTAAAGAAGCCATAGAACTCTTAAATTCTGATCTAAATACTACCTCCAATTGGGGCAGAGAAAACCTTGTTACCTTTAATGCTTCCAAAACCCAATTTCTCCATCTATCTACCCGTAAGGAACTCCCAGCGGACTATCCCTTATTCTTCAACAATACAAATATCAATCCTTCATCTTTTCTCAATATTCTTGGTGTCTCTTTTTCTTCTGCTCTCAGTTGGAAGGACCATATTACCAGTCTTGCTAAGGCAGCCTCCTAGAAGCTGGGTGTGCTCAACCGCCTTAGGGGGTTCTTTTCCCCTGCACAGCTTCTTGCTCTGTACAGGGGCATAGTGCGCCCTTGTATTGAGTATTGTTCACATGTGTGGGGAGGTTCCTCTCACACCGCTCTCCTAGACAAAGTTGAAAGGTAGGCCTTTCGTATCATTAACTCCCGTCCATTCACCAACTCTATGCAATCTCTCTCTCTACGCCGCAATGTTGCATCTGTCTCGCTATTCTATCGCTACTATAATAATCAGTGTTCCTCAGAGCTTTCCCAGTGTATACCACCTCCTTTACGTAGGGCATGTGGTACCCGTCTTGCAAGTCAATCCCACCCCTACTCTGTACAACTCTCCAATCCGAGAGTGAAACGTTACTCTCAATCTTTCTTCTACTCAACAGCTGAGCTCTGGAACTCTCTCCCAGAATCAGTCTTTCCCTCTTCCTATGACTTAAATTGTTTCAAACTCTGTGTGTCCAGGCATTTTGGTTCGAACGTCCCTTGATTTTGGCCCTGTCACTCTTTCAACTATGGGGGAGGCACTCACTATAGGCAGTTCTGCCTTTTGCCTCCCTCAATCACATAGAAAAAAAAAAAAAATCGTTTGAGAGTTATAAAGGTTAATGTTCAAGAGTTTTGGCTTACTTACTTGGAACAGAGTATACCAACACTACCTTCATATCGTTCACCATAACCCTCATATTGTTTACTTTGACCTGCACTGTAAAATGTTATGGCTTTGAAAACGGAGATGGGTCGTTTCATCTGGACCCCATTCTCCCTCATGTTTAGCATATTAGTTTTGAGATTTTAAGAAGTTCGTTCCATTAGTTTGGTGATTTTGAGACCTTTCGCCTCCTTTCTTTATCAATATTTAGACCTTTCGTGCCATTTAAGTGTCGATATTTTCCTGGCGAGCGATAGCGAGCCTGTAATTTTTTAAGGAACCGGCCTTGGGCATTTCTCTACATTTCTCTACCGAAAAATGTATAAATGTACAAAAAATGTACAAAATCTTGAAAGGAGGTCTAGGGAGTGTGTTTTTTTTTTTTTTTAGCTTGATGGAGGTCGAGCGAGGACACTAAAAATATACTAAAAAGGATATATAAATGACGAAATAAATACGCCCTATTCCCCCTTAAATATCCCTACTAATATAGCCTCCGTTGCCAAGACCATGGAGGAGGAGGTGCGCCCTGCTTGGCTAACCGGCCGGGGAACCTCTATTGTGGGCGTGGGAAGATGGGCGGGGGTGGGGGGGAGGGGCATTCAGTGGCGTGTGGCAGGGGCGCGCGTGCAGGAAGGGTGGGGCGCAGAGTCTTGGAGCGCGGGAAGACGGAGAGGAAGGAAGGAAGGAAGGAAGGAAGGAAGCAAGTAAGGAAGGAAGGAAGGAAGGAAGGAAGGAAGGGAGGGAGGAAGATAGGAAGGAAGGAAGGAAAACCAAAATTGTACGCCATATTCAAGATGGGGTCTCACTATGCTTTTAAATACTATAATGTACTATAATGTACTATAATGTACTATATAATGTACTATAATGTACTATATAATGTACTATAATGTACTATATAATGTACTATATAATGTACTATATAATATACTATAATGTACTATATAATGTACTATATAATGTACTATAATGTACTATAATGTACTATATAATGTACTATATAATGTACTATAATGTACTATATAATGTACTATATAATGTACTATAATGTACTATAATGTACTATATAATGTACTATATAATGTACTATAATGTACTATAATGTACTATATAATGTACTATAATGTACTATATAATGTACTATATAATGTACTATAATGTACTATAATGTACTATATAATGTACTATAATGTACTATAATGTACTATAATGTACTCATTTTTATAAGTACAATTTCTTTTAATATATCCCAATGCTCTATTGGCCTTGTTTGCAGCTGCAACACATTGATCTGAGGTCTTTAAGTTTTCAGATATCAGAACCCCCAGGTCTTTAACTAATGCACTGTTTTGATTGGCTGGCCTTTCATCTTGTATTAATATTTGTTGTTTAATGCCTAGTTGTAATACTTGGCATTTGTCAACGTTGAATGGCATTTGCCATTGTTCTGGCCACTCACATATTAGGTTAGGTTGTTAGGCTAGGTTAATGACAAAATATGTTGTTTGGGGGCATACCTTAACAATGTTGGATAATGGGTTAATACTAATTTCCAATGGTAATGACCTATATAAGAATTATGTATGGGTCATAAATATTGAATATATGTCATAAATACCAAGGTACCTGAATTGGTGGAACATGATAACGTTGACCAAACATTATTCTCCTTACTCCTTACTCCACAGGCATCTTCATCATCACCATTACAATCACCCATCTAACTACAGCTACAACCAATAGCCACAACCAGTACAACAATCCACAACCACCACAACTAACCCTCTCTGTACCAGCGACGTCTGTTATAGTTTATGTTAGCTATATTTTGACGATTTCATGCAGCTTAGGAAGGATCTGTGGTAGTTTAAAGGGTTGATTGAGATAGTTCGAAGTCTCATAATAATTGCCAGAGATCCTTGCTAAACTGAATACAATCTATTAGTATTAGCCAGTATACAATATAAAGGATGTCGACGGTACAGAAGGGGTTACACATTAAGGGGGGTCACCTGCCTTTTTTTTAGCTCTCTCTCCCTCTCTCTATGGGTTGTATCCATTCGGCCCCATTCAACCGACTGTTTTAAGATGTTTATCCCCATCCAGGTGTCGATTTTTTTCCTGGCGAGCGGTAGCGAGCCATCATATTTAAAAAAAACAGTATTTTTGACAGTAGCCTAATTTGTACATTTTTCGATAGAAAAATTTCTCCGGCGAAGCCGGATTTCTCCATACAATGCTGGCTCGCTATCGCTTGCCAGGAAAAAATCGACACCTAGATGGGGATAAACTTCTTAAAACAATAGGCTAAATGGGGCCGAATGGATACAAGGCAGAGAAAGAGAGAAAAGGAGAAAACAAAAGCAGGTCACCCCCCTTAAGACGAAGTGTAAATAGGTCAAGACAGAACAACATGTATATATAGTATATCCTGTTCCAAATAGGTAGGCCATAAACCCTAAACTCTGTAACTCAAAAAGGGCTAGAGCAAATGGGCTGTACATTTCCAGACCTATATCCTGGCTGACCCTTTCAAAATGGTAGACATATTAGCTCGATTACTCTAGTCGTTTGTGAGTTATAGTGGTTAATGTTCAAGAGCTTGGGCCTACGTCCTTGGTACAGGGTATAGTTGTGTAGATAAATGTACTCTAGGTAGCCATGTTATCCTCTACCCTACCACTAATCCATTATACCCTCTTCCAACTCACAAACAATCAAGAGTAATCAAGCTAATATTTCTACCATGTGGCAAGGGTCAGCCAGGGCATAGATGTGGACATTTACAGCCCATTAGCTCTAGTCCTTTTTAAGTTACAGAGTTTAGGGGTTACAATATCTGATCTACCACTACCACTACCACTACAACACTAACCACCACAACCACTAACCATTGTGACTGAGTGTAGACTGGTACTCGGCCATCAGCTCCCTCGTCCAAACAGAACATCCTGAGTGTCTGATAGGAGCGTAGATCAGTAAAGGTAGCCACGTTACCATCCACCCTAAGGTTCTCCCACTGACCCTGAGCCCAGTCCGGGAAAGTACACTGAGCGGAGGTGGCCTGTGGAAAGAGACACACATGTATTAAGGGGAGGTTTTTAGTATGTTTCCTACTCCTCCAGCAATCTAAAAATGTCACCCCCTTGACCCCATTTCAAGATAAATTTGTACATTTTTTGGTAGAAAAATTTCCCGGCCGAAGGCCGGTTGCTCTTAAATTACAAGCTCGCTATCGCTCGCCAGGATAAAATCGACACCTAAATGGCACGAAAGATCTTAAAATTTACAGAATGGGGCGTAAATTCTTAAAATCGCCAAACTAATGGGGCGAACGTCTTAAAATCTCAAAAGCAAGGGGGCTAGACATGAGGGAGAAAGAGTCAAGAAAAAAGTCCCTCAAGTGGAAATCTCCCCTTAACCCTATCTGTGCCGGCGACGTATTTATATATTATATTCTAGTTAACATTTTGATGATTTTGTACAGTTTAAGAAAGATCTGTGGTAGTACGGTCGCGCTAATAAAGTCATGTCCCAGCTGGCATTACGTTTGGCTTGCTCTGTGCGGTATTAATGTCTGTCAGATGTTGAATAGGGTGGGTATGAGTAGGAACATGGTTGTATATGTCAGGCGATATGAAGACATAAAGCTTAGATATTGCTGATACCAATTATTGATCAAAACATACTTGGTGCCGAGACATGACTTATTAGCGCGACTGTACAGCAGTGGTTAACCCTTTCTATACTGGCGACGTCCTATATTATTTGATTATAGTTCCATTTATAACGATTTTATGAAGCTTAGGAAGGATATATGGCACCTACAAGGATATTAAGGGGGGTGACCTGTTTTTTTCTGTCCTTTTCTATCTTTCTCTAGCTTGTATCCATTTGGCCCCATTCAGCCTACTGTTTAAAAACGTTTATCCCCATCCAGGTGTCAATTTTTTACTGGTGAGCGGTAGCAAGCCAGCATATTTTTTATTTTTGTTTGACAGCAGGCTAAATTTGTAAATTTTTCGATAGAAAAATTTCTCCGGCGAAGCCGGATTTCTTCATATAATGCTGGCTCGCTATCGCTCGCCAGGAAGATATCGACACCTAGATGGGGATAAACGTCTTAAAATAGTTGGCTGAATGGGGCCGAATGGTTACAAGCCAGAGAAAGAGAGAAAAGGACAGAAATATAAAAAAGCAGGTCACTCCCCTTAAGTATTACGGTAATATGGATGGCCATATATATATACCATCAGCTGGAATAACAAACATATATATTACCTGAGGAGCGGGCGGTTTGGGCGGCGTGGGCGTGAGTACCAGCGTCTCGTAGCCCTCCCAGGCTGAGTGAAGGTGGTTGATACAGGTAGAATCGAAGGAGAGGGACAGGTAGACTCGACCGGTACCATCTTCTATCTTGTACATCTGGAAAAGGACAAGAACAAATATATATAACTAAATTAATACATCTCTCTCTCTCTCTCTCTCTCCTTAATATATATAACTAAATTAATACAATTCTCTCTCTCTCGCTCTCTCTCTCTCTCTCCTTAATATTTTGTCCGAAATTATATCTAGGAAACTAACGATAAAATTATACTGCATTATTTTATTAAAAGAATGCATCACGAGGTTGATTAGTGAAAACCGGTATTGTAATGACCAGTTTACCGTAATATTTCGTTCGTATTTCATATCTCTTTTTCATTGCAAAGTCCAGAAATGCCTGACCACGACTGTACATTAAGGGGACTTTATTTTATTAATTAATTTTATTATTACTGGTACATATTTGTTTTAGTTTGCTCCCTAGCCCTCAATAACAAAAAAACAAAAAAACAAAACAAAATCGAGACAAATTTGTAAATTAATGTTGTCGGTGCCGGTTCCTCTTGAATTAATGTTGTCGGTGCCGGTTCCTCTTGAATTACAGGATAGCTATCGCTCGCCAGGAAAAACTCGACACCTAAATGGCTCGGAATATTTAAATATTGACAAAGAAATGAGCATGAAAGAGAATGGGGCTCAGGAAAAAAACTAATACTTCCCCTTAACCCCTTCTGTATCAGCGACGTCTGTTGTATCTAATTCTAGCTATATTTGGACGATTTTATGCAGCTTAGGAAGGATCTGTGGTAGTTAAAAGGGTTGATTGAGATAGTTCGAAGCCTTATAATTGCTAGAGATTCTTCCTAAACTGAATAAAATAGATTAGTAGAAGCCAGAATATAACGAAAAGACGTCGCCGGTACAGAAGGGGTTAAGCAATAAAACATATTGAATTGAATTGAATAACTCAACCGTAGCCACAATACCAAAGCCAGCGAAATCCATTAAGGGGGGTTACCGGCTTTTTGTTTATCTTTCTGTCCTTTTCTCTCTTTCCCTGGCTTGTATCCATTCGGCCCCATTCAACCAACTGTTTTAATACATTTATACCCATCCAGGTGTCGATTTCTTCCTGGCGAGCGATAGCGAGGCAGCATTATATGGAGAAATCCGGCTTCGCCGGAGACATTTTTCAATCGAAAAATGTAAAAATATATCTTGCTGTAAAACAAAAATATATATATGCTGGCTCGCTACCGCTCGCCAGGAAGATATTGACACCTGGATGGGGTAAACTTCTTAAAACAGTGGGCTGAATGGGGCCGAATGGATACAAGCCAGCCAAAGAGAGAGGGAGAGAAAGGGAAAAAAAGCGAGGTGGGCTCCCTTAAGAAAAAATAAATTCGCTGGTCAATAAATTATATAATATTAGAAAACTTGGTGAAATGCGACAGGGGTCAATGTTCGATGGAGTGTGTGGAGTGATAGTCAAATGCAAAAATACAGAATGAGAGTGTGGAGAGAGAGAGAGAGAGAGAGAGAGAGAGAGAGAGAGAGAGA
>JAGKTK010029878.1:0-10424 GCA_018397895.1 Paralithodes camtschaticus
GGATGGAGTCAGGATTTCTGGCCTACTTATAATAAACAGGCTACAGTTTAGTTCTAAATATCCAGATCCAATCCTATAGTTTGTTCATTCTAGGTTGGGCAGATATTGTAATCTCTAATAGAGATGGAACGAATATCAATTTTCACTATTTGCGAATACGAATAAACAAAATTTGTTGTAAAATTCGCGAATACGAATACGAATAGCGAATATTTCAATCCTTATTTCATCCTTCAAGAACTGGTAATTATTTTTATGTCACCAACAAACATTAATTAAATTACTATGAAATTAATTACCAGAAGTTAATGATGATGTGAATGTGTAATTTCTTAAATATCATAAATGAACTGTATGAATTAATGTTTAATATATTGTAAGAGTTCAGCCATAGAAAATTGAATAATTAAAATTAAATCCATTCAATTTTCTATGTTTCCAGTCCTCAGTTTCACCTCCAGTTTCCAGTGTTACCGCTTTGTTGGTACTAAAGTACAGTACCAGATTTGGTACATTTGACTCTCTTAAGTACATTTTATACATTTTCCAATAAAATAGTCCATATCTGGTACTAAATACAAAATCAGTGAGGAAATATGATGGAATATATTTTAGTGACATGCTATTACATTGGATATGTCTGAAATGGCAATATTGCGACGGTTCAAATGTCCAGCTCCAGCACACATTCGTTTACCGGGCAGTGAATAATTTGGTAGGCCTACTTTTCACTAGTTTGATCTGGTACTATTAAATACAGTTAAGTAGCAACACTGCTCAGTCCTCCTTCATTCCACTTTAGCGGCTCCAACGCACATCTACACTGTTATTTATTCATTTGTGTTAACTTTAAAATTTAATATTTAAAATTTTTGTATATATTCTATTGGTTTTGTGAACATATTCGCATATTTGCAAATAGTTATGAATGGAAATACGAATACGAATATTGAAAAACATAGCGAATATTCGGACATACGAATACGAAACAAATATTCGGTCCATCTCTAAGATTCTCTAACCTCACATAACTAAAAAAGGACTAGAGTCAAGTCAAGTCAAATTGAGTAGTGACAGGGGGTTAGGGGGAAGTGGGGATAGGACAAGAATTAGTTGGATGAAGTGAATTTTAGCAGGAGAAAAAGGTGTCCAGGCTTAACTGGAGCTGCCTGAGGGTTTTCCTGATTTAGCTGCTAAAGAGACTGGCCAGGGCAAGGTCGACAGGGGCGCGTTGGGGGTGACTCCTTGCTTGCTTGGGTATCACATGCCATGCCATTCCGACATGTCTGTTCGGGGGGGGTTGTGAGCCTCATGGATTTGATATGTTTTCGTCATGTGAGACTAGAGTAATCAAGCTAATATTTCCATCAAATAGGAAAATTTGGCTAGGGAATAGTTGTGGAAATTGACAGTTAATTTGCTCTAGCCCTTTTTGAGTTACAGAGGCTAGAGGTAACGATTTCTGCCCAACCTAGAATGAACAGACTATAGTCATCCTCCCACACTCCCTGCATATCATGGTGACCAGGAACAACTCTCTCAACATTACCTCCAGAGCTTTCCCCTGTGCGGTGGCCACAACATACTGGCCGGGGTCAGAGAAGTTGCTTGGGTTGAGGTTCTCTTCAAACATGGATGACACCACACTCACATTCAGTTCCTGGTGAAAGGTACGATATAAATTAACTTCAGTATTACCAATACAAATATAGTACAATGTACAGGTAGTTTGCATTAGCTATCTGCAGGCAATCAATGTAGTGATGGAATGCATACCATTTTAATATATATACAACCAGACTACACGTAACAGGACTATCTATCTATCTATCTATCTATTGCCTGACGCCGTGATCCCCGAAGGGGTGGCCACGAACGAACCGCCCCCATGCACCTCTGTCCCCAGTCAGTCGACGCCCCTCTTCCCAACCAGCACCGCCTTTATCCATATACTTTCTCACTCCATCCTTCCACCTCTCTTTCGGTCTACCTCTCCCTCTCTGTCCCTCCACCTCGCTCTCGTACACCCTCTTAGTCATTCTCTCGCTTTCCATACGTTCCATATGGCCGAACCATCTCAAGTTGTTCCTTTTCACACTTTCCAGCACATCTACCTCCACACCACACCTCCTTCTTACTTCCTCATTAGTCTGTCTATCCCTCCATGTAACTCCGCACGCACTCCTTAAGTAATTCATTTCCACTGCTCTCACTCTTGGTCTGAGTCTCTCAACCAACGTCCATGCTTCGCTTCCGTAAGTCAGTGTCGGGATTACCACACTGTCATGCAAGGATTTCTTCACTTCCATACTGACCACCCTATTTCTTGTTACTGCTTTCAGCATTCCTACAACCCTCTTCCCCTGCTGTACCCTCTCCCGCACTTCTTCATCCATAGTCCCATCTTTACTTAACACACTGCCCAGATACTTAAAAGAGTTGACGATCTCCATAGCCTGACCGTCCAGCTTCACCTCACACTCTGTGACTTCACACCTTTCGAAGACCATAACCTTGCTCTTCCCCGCATTTACCTTCAAATTCCGTTTTTCGCACACTGTTCCAAACTCATTTACCAGACCCTGCAACTCCCATTCATTATCACTCATCAGAACTGTATCATCCGCAACAGGACTAGATTGCAGTTTTTAAGTTTGTTTTTAATGCCTTGGTGGGGCAGTGCTGTGGCGGGACTTTATTGTACTACAGTACACTCCAACTACTGAAAGGCAACCCTGACTGAGCCGTTACGATGCATGTAATAGAAAATTACGCTAAACCATTGTATGTATGTATGTATGTATGTATGTATGTATGTATGTATGTATGTATGTATGCCGTGCACTCCCTTGATTGACAGGGCTAGGGCATGCCCTTGTTACAGGGACTTTACTGGACATTTGCCACAAATCGCTAGCCTGAGCTGCCCAAACTCTTGCCGCCTACCAATGGCACGGCATGGGATCGAACTGCGACTCTTCGATCAGCAGTCAGACGCGCTACTGACCATGCCACGGCCCGTGACATAATCACTGGATAAGTTACCGGTACTGTACATAATATACAGTATCTTACAAGTACAGTACTGTACGTTTAACAAAATACCAGAAACTGTATTGCTAATATAATATTATAAATACTTATGTCTGATACAGTACATCATAAAGAATTCACACAGAAAATGGTTATTGGAGAGATGTTTGATATCCCTTTAAATTCTACAGGTTCCTTCAGTATTATCACAAGTATTACTATTAGCAATTCGAGACAAAAAGTGATTAAAAAGGTTAAAAAAGCTTACCAGCTTTTGCAATATTTCTTTCCGTCGAGGGGAAGAACTTGCCAGAACAATCCTCTTGCTTCTTAGTTTCTGCAGGTGTTGGAGAATCATATTTGCCGGGAAGGGAAGAAGTTCTTCTTAAGAGTAGTTTGGTGATGCAGTAATTTCTCACTTGAAGTTGTAGATATCTTCCTGAAAAATAAGACATTAAATTACACAACTTTAAGTGAAGCATTTATTTGTCTTCATCTTTCTTGCAATTATCTGCAATTTTTATCTTACTTATTACTTAATAAGTACATTTTGTTCCCTAATTAATGAACAGTGTATTAGGCTAGGTTAGCCAAGGGTAGGTTTTTACTGGATATATCATTAGTTTCTAAGGTTGACAAATGAAGACTGAAATTTCCAAAACGAGTAATTTCAGAGTAAAATTAATATCAAAATCAAACGAATCACATACAAAACCATTATGGTTTTATGGTACATAACAGCAAAATTACAGATGACTAAAACCCACTGAGGCCTATCGTGGTCATGCAAAATCTGAATCCAAATATATTCTTTCTGTCATAAAGATATCATCCATATTGAGAGATTACCTACAATAACTTTGTCTACTGTAATAATTTTGGTAAGATTTGTGTTAGCGGGCATACTACCTTCGTACCCCACCAGTTTCCTTTTGACAATTTTTTTTACAATGCGCAGTGAACTCTGTTACTCTGTCACATTGTTTTGTAGTACAGTAATTTGACATGCTTGCTGGGGCGTGGGGGGCGGTAACTCCTAGCTAAGACACTATAGGTAGCGCCAGCGAACTTGACAATAATCTTGACCCCTTAGCTTCTTATAACTCACAATGAATGAAAGCAATCAGGCTGATGTTTCTATCATTTGGGAAGAGTCCATACCTATTGGTGTGGATATTTATAGACAGTTTGCTCTAGGCCCTTTTGAGTTACAAAGAGGTCAGGGATCAAGATTTTTGTCAAGTTCGTTAGTGCTACATATAGGCTAGGTTAGCTTAGGTTGTCCGGTTATGTTAATGACAATAGGCTATAAGGCGGCGACCCCCTTCCTGAGCTACCGGTACCGGTACCTCCCCTAGTCAATATAAGCTATGCATATATTGTCATTACAGTATATTACCCTGACACCCTAACCTAATCTATACCGGTACTTTATTTTTTAATCTGGCGAAAGTTTGACTCCATTAGCAGCTGATTTCTCAATAATCAATGGATAAATAAAAAATTAGTACCGGGTACCGGTAAGTCATGGTAATGCTAGCTTTACTGAGGTAATATCACATTTGGCTATAAAAACTTTGTAATAGGTGAGTAATTAAGATTGAGATTAGGAAATTTTGGAAAGGATGTAGTGTCCGGGCATACGGTCCTCATGTTTACATAGGTCGTTCGCCGCGGTTAAGTTCCCGTCTATTTTGACGGTGATTTTTTCTGTTTTATGCCCCCTGCTGGCAATATATATCTATCTATTTATTGACTGACGCCGTGATCCCGAAGGAGTGGCCAATATAGGCCTATATGATAATTATTATTATTATCATTATGATGATAATAAGTCATGGGGGGGGGGGGTGAGGGGGGGGAGCCGATGTGTGCGATTAGTTTGCTTGGGAACCAGATTAACTTGCACATGTAGGCTAGTAATGTACACCCTATGTGGTGGATTGTGTTCTTTTATTTATAAATGATTATTTTACTTAGCCTAAGCGTTGTTTCCACATAGCAATTTTGATTAGTTATTTTGTCTTTTTACGGTGTTCGTGTACGCTTTGGTTTGTTTATTTTGCAAGTTTTACATTATAATTGTATCCCACGGCAGTCAAAATAGACGGGAACATGATCGCGAGCGTCTGACGCCGCCGCTTCGCGTAGTGTAAACAAGGCGGGCGGTACGCCCGAACACTACATCCTTACCGTAAGGCAAGTTTCTTCTCACCAGTTTAAAAAGAACGGATAAATAAATAAATAAATAAATAAATAGGCATAGCCTAGGTTACATAAAATAAAAACATAAAGTAGGCCTACATCATAATATACCCAACTTGCATATGTACAGCATATTACCTCTACCATTAATTAAGTCTGAAACTATATGACATAAGTTACATATCTACATAAGTTAAAATGAATTAGCCTAACTTAAATACATAATTATAGCCTAGGCCTAGGCCTAGGCCTATTTCATCTTGCCACACTATTATATTATCTCATAATTCTAATACTACACAGACCAAAGACCATACCAAGACCACGAACAAGTTCGAGTGGTTCACCCTAAACAAATTCCGTCAAACCTATAAGAAAATGATGGATAAATATTTTAGAAGGAATTTAAGTGCCAAATCCCAAGGCTCAGTCAGGTGATGCGGGCTGAATGACCCTCGGACTCGATTCACTCCCAGGGCAGGAATGTGATCGAGTTACGAAGATTTATCAGTATATTACTCGTCTTTATGAATACATTATTGCATTTTTGTGCAGCTGATGTGGGGCATGTTATGTATATATCCCTATATTTCCTCTTCTTTCGAAATAAATATGTACATATGAGTATATTCAGATAATTAGATTACAGTGGATCAAGATACAATACCAGGATTTGCTATTACATTATGGCCCTTGTTGACAGTATAAGTAGGTCTAGTTCTTATATAAACCATTATATTATCCCCAAACCCCTAAATATATTAGTATTGATAGGTATAATTAAGTCATGGGAGCAATGAGCCAGAGAGGAACATTCAGCCCAGCGTCATTGTTTATTTACATCTGTCGCCATGGTAACCAGGGGATTCTATAGACGCCAGAAGCAAAGATAAACACACTCAATACTCCTCTGATCCTTTACTTATAAGAGATTCCATTCTATTTATAAGATATTCAAATGTACTGTTATGGGTTCTACGTATTAATATCGAGTCTATTTTTACTAATGGTCCTTTTATTATCTTGTAACTTTGGCATCTATGAATACCAACACAAAACTCTTGGAGATTTCATTGCAATTGGTGTGGAGAGCGAGGTGGACCCTAAATATGACGAAATTACGAGTATATTAGTGGGAAATATAAGAAGATAGCCCCATAAATAGCTATTGAGACCATACACGAGGCTGTTAAGACTATACAAGCGAAGAGTATAAGTAAATAAGCCTCATATATTAATTTTGAGATTCTACATGGACCTTCCAATCAAAAACTTGAGAGAAGATATGAAGCAACTACCAAGATATTAACGAGGGTCGAGGAATAAGAGTAAATATCCTGACAAATAGTATCTGAGACCACATATGAATTATTTACCAATAAACTAGTGAGGAATATGAAAAAATAACTTTACCAATAACCTTGGAAAAACTACATAGCCTAAGCAATCACCAAGAGGCTAGCGAGGAATATGCGTATTTAATCCTCGTAGATCATTGTTGAAACCATGAGTGTGGTCGTAGAACCTGTCTCCTTAAAGAAAACGCAAGAGGAATTGGGGAAATATATTAAGAAACCGCCACTAACTGAAAAGCTGCTCAACAAACCACCCTTCCGATTCTTGCACGATGTTATTAATGCGGTGAGTTGCCTCCTTCACTCCTTGGTAAACATTAACCCCTTCTGTACCAGCGACGTCTTTTGAATTTTATTCTAGGCCTAGCTATTTTTAGACAATTTTATTCAGTTTATTAATGGGCTTCGAACTATCTCGTTTAACCCTTTTGACTACCACAGTCCACAAAATTGTCTAAATATAGCCTAGCTATAATATAATGAAAAAGTTCAAAAAGATGTCGCCGGTACATAGCCTAAGGGGTTAAGAAAGAATAAAGTTATCAATTTATCTAGCCTATTTCAAAGTTTTAGGCTAATCTAACCAGACTAACCTTTCCAATTCCAACTTCTCAAACTTAGCAAGCCTAACCGTTACCTAACCATCTTAACCTTAAACCTTTCTAGCCTACCGGTACCGGTACCTCACGGTCCTCACCTTATCTAAGTTAATAATCTAACTAACCCATCCAATCTTAGCTTTTAAAGGATGGCGATTCTTTCAAACCTTAGGGTAGGCCTAGGCCTACCGGTAACGCTTCTGTTATAGTTTCAGTTAATTGTTTTAGTTTTGTCAACCAACGCCTAAATGGTAGCTATGATATAATGGTTGGAATGTACAGGTAGGCTAATAGCCTAGGCCTAATTTAGTTTTCTATTATTAAACAATTCAGATTTTTTTTATTTTAATAGGCCTAGGCTACCACAAATTTTCCGAGTGTTTTTTTTATAAAAGAAATTGTTCATTTGCATCAATATAGCCTATAGTGTTTGAAATTAATTAGAAATCTCGGGAAAACCTATTTTCCCCATTAGGCCTATCGATCGATGTTGAGGCCCCCCCCCAAATTGCCCAATAGTGATTTGAAAATACATTAGCCTAACCTAACCTAACCTAGTATTATGGGTGGGGCTGCTGCCCCCACACCCCCGCTGGTTGAGTACTAATCCCTTAGTAAATAAAAAAAAAATTGGCTGTCGATTATACGAAGGTGAAAGAAAAGTCGATGAAGTCTACGGTGTTTACTATGCATTCTTCAGCTTTGATTGCACATTGATAACGAGAAAGTACCGTATTGACAACCTTGTTACGAAAATTAAATTTTAGTACCATACTTTTATATTAGGTTTTTCCGAGGGTTTAACTGTTTAACACATTTTCATATTATCTTTAGAGCTTTGATAACTGGAAGTACCGTATTGACAACCTTGTTACGAAAAAGACATTTTAGTACGGTACCATACTTTTTTATTAAGTTTTGCCGATGGCTAAAACCAATTATCTTATGATCTTTAGAGCATATAGATTCAATATGTATCTTCAAACATATCAACAAAATTTGTGGTATTAAAATAACATTGAACCAACAATTCTTCTTAAGAAAACAATAATAATAATAATAATAATAATAATCGTCTGGTTACTTATATAGCGCCCATTCTCCTCCTTCGAGGATTCACAAGCGCTTGGCTTTCTTTAGTCTACCAGAGACCATTACCCATCCCCCTTGCTCATGGGGAGATGGTAACCGCCGGCTATATCCCAGAAAAACTTTTCAATCTGAGCGGGGATTGAACGCTAGACCTTCAAGATGGGATTCAGGCACGCTATCAACTGAGCCAGCCGGACGACGGACAATGAGCATCCTAGGCCTATGCACTACAGGGTATTTTTAGTTTTAGGCTCATTTAGAACTTCGACGCCCTGATTTACTAACCTTACCAATTATGTATGAGTAAAAGTGATCACAAGTGAGAGGAGATACAAGTTAATTATTTCCAAATTTCCTAAGGTATCGGTACCGGGTATTAATTCCCTCATGTCTCCTTCCACTTGCGGTCACTTTTGTTCTAATTGAAGTTTGTATTAGCCTAGTTAGCAGATCCAGGCCCTGGATTGTAAATAATTAAAGTTGAACTGATACTCATTATTTCTATGTTCCAGATTATAACAGAGACAGGGTTCCTGGCCGGGCTGTTCACCGACGATGAACTCAGCTCCGGCAACATCAAAGACAAAGAGGCCAAGGTCGTGTTCCTGCAGAAATGTATCGATGCTACAGGTAACTGGATTTGTAAGAGAGAGAACAATAAGAACAATAAGAACAAAAGAGAGAGAAAGAGAGAGAGAGAGAGAGAGAGAGAGAGAGAGAGAGAGCGCTATTGATGAAGACATTCATTTTAAAAACTTGACAGCATAAATGAAGTGCCTGCCAAACTTAACAATAATTGCAATGTAAATATTACCTCAACCGAGATAACTAAATAGAATTTCTATTTGTTAAAAAGTACAATTCTTGTAGCCTAACACAAAACAAATGAGAATAGGCCTATAAGAGAACACAAGCTCCCATATTAACAGTACATTTTTAATAATGTTTTTATTGTATCTTCTAATATTGATTTAGTTTTTTTTTGTATGTGTATGAAGGAGTTGAAAAGACCGGAAAAGTTGAAAGACCGGCAGTCAACATTTAAAAAAGTTTTTTTGGTGTATTGGAAAGAAGTGTGGTGTGTTTGTTTAGTGTAATGAAATTAATAGGAGGAGGAGGTGTTTGTGTGAGGTAGCTGGATTACTCTCTGTGTAGGTGAAACACAAACAAAAACAGTGATGGAAGCCAGACAAATGAAACACGAGTTCCAGCAACTCCTTATCACATGCCTATGAGGCCTCCCTCGATATCAGAAGTTAAATATATCTAACTTTCTCCCTACACAGTATTGGCGACGGGCGAAGATATAACTGTACGTCCAAGCAAGATCGTAGCGGGACACGAGGCCGATAAAACCAACGAATGGCTTCAGGCTCTTGGACGAGCCATCGCAACAAATGTAAGTTGGTTTGTGCATCTACTTTAATCCCTTCAGCATGATGACACCTTTTTACCCTTTATTCTGGCTAAATTAGATGATTTTATGCAGTTTATGAAGAATCTACTATATGTTATTCAAAGGGTTTATTGAGATTGCATTTACTCCTTTGTGTCCCAGAGTGGATTATAAGCTAAACAAAAATATGCAATGGTAACCAGAATATGATGAAAATTACATAATTGTGGTGAAGGGGTTGACTATATTGCCTAGATAAATAGCACAATTTCGTATTTATCATCTAGTCACCATTTTTGTACAAGGGAACTTTGCATAGGACTTGTGGACAGAGAAAGGCATCCAGCTTTTATCATCAATTACAGATTTATTTATTTTTTATTTTTTTGGCAGACTCCGTAATTCCCGAGAAAGGGTGGCCATGAACATTAGGCTTTTGTCCTGAATCGTTAGGTCAAGTTGCCCGAGCTTGACATCTACCAATAACATTTTGACAGTGTGGGCTTGATCCGCTGACCCTTTTGATCAGCAGCCGACGCTCTACTGACTATGCCACGGCTCGCGACTGATGACCAACATATTTCGAGATGGATGTAGATTCCGGGTGTACGGTCGTCATGTTTACGTAGGGCAATCGCCGCGATTAACTTCGCGTCTATTTTGACGGCGATTTTTTTCGGTTATTTGCCCCCTGCTGGCAATATATATGATGATGACAATATATCATGGGGGGGGGGGGGGGGG